>CAJNIZ010002436.1:81424-101505 GCA_905231905.1 Symbiodinium pilosum | reverse complement strand
TTTAGGGTTTAGGTGGTTTTCGGGGTTTAGGGGTTTCTAGGGTCTACTTTTTTTTTAGGGTTTAGAGTTTTTAGGGTTTAGGGTTTTGGGTTTTAGGGCTTTTAGGGTTTAGGGTTTTTACGGTTTAGGGTTTAGGGCTTTTGAGTCTAGGTGGCTTTTAGGGTTTAGGGTTTTTGTGGTTTAGGGTTTTGGGGTATAGGCGGTTTAGTTGTTTTTTAGGGTTTAGGGTTTTTAGGGTTTTGGTTTTTAAGGCTTAGGGGTTTTAGGGTTCAGGGCTTTTTAGGGTTTAGAGGGCTTTAGGCTTTAGGGTTTAGGTGGTTTTCGGGGTTTAGGGGTTTTTAGGGTTTAGGTTTTTAAGGCTTCGGATTCTTCGGGTTTAGGGTTTTTTAGGCTTTAGAAGGTTTTAGGGTTTAGGTGGTTTTCAGGGTTTAAGGTTTTTTAGGGTTTAGTGTTTTTTAGTGTTTAGGGTTTTTAGGGTTTAGGTTTTCTTAGGGTTTAAGGGTTTTTAGGGTTTATGGCTATAGGGTTTAGAGGGTTTTAGGGTTTAGGTGGATTTCAGGGTTGAGGGGTTTCTTAGGGTTTAGGTTTTTTAGGGTTTAGGGTTTTCAGGGTGTAGAGCTGTTAGGGTTTGTGGTTTTAGGGTTTAGGGTTTTTAGGGTTTAGGGTTTTTGGGGTTTAGGTGGTTTTTGGGGTTTAGGGTTTTTAGGGTTTTAGGTGGTTCTTAGGGTTCAGGGGTTTTTAGGGTTTAGGGTGTGTTAGGGTTTAGTTTTTTTAGGGTTTAGGGTTTTTTAGAGTTTGGGCTTTTTAGGGTTTAGGGGGTTTTGAGGGCTTTGTAGGGATCAGGGCCTCTTAGGGTTTAGGCTCTTCTCGGTAAGTTTGCAGGCTTCCAAGGCTCAAAAACCCTAAAAACCTTGATTTGTCCGGGCAGAATCCGGAAACGAAGGACGAAGGATGTAGCAGCCGAGACGGACGCAATTGAACGTTTCCATGCGTTTTCCGAACCTGGCTGCGGGTTTTCGGAATCTGGCTGCGGCGTTTTCCGAATGCAGGCTTTTTCTAGGGCAGAATCCGGAAATGAAGGAAGAAGAGCCTAACAGGCGAGACAGACGTGATCGAACGTTTTCAGGGGCGTCCGAATCTGGCTGCGGCGTTTTCCGAACTTGGCTGCGGTGTTTTCCGAATGCGGGCTTTTTCTAATATTGAATTTTCTTTTCTGGTACAGGCAGAATCTAGTAGGCGAGACAGACGTGGTCGTACGTCTTCAGAGGCGTTTTCCGAATCTGGCTGAGGCGTTTTCCGAATCTGACTGCGGCGTTTTCCGAATGCGGGCTTTTTGTAGTATTGGATTTTCTTTTTTTTTCTCGCACGGGCAGAATCCGGAAACGACGGAAGAAGAGTCTAGCAGGCGAGACAAACGTGGTCGTGTGTTTTCAGGGGCATCCGAATCTGGCTGCGGCGTTATCCGAATGAGGGCTTTTTCTAATATTTCTATTTTTGCTTCTTTTCACACGGGCAGAATCTGGAAACGAAGGATGAAGCTTCCAGTAGGCGAGACAGGACGTGGTTGTACGTTTTGTGCGGCGTTTTCCGAATGTGGGGGGCTGAGGCGTTTTCCGAATCTGGCTGCGGCGTTTCCCGAATGTGTCCGCGGCGTCGTCAAATCGCGCCGTGCGTTTTGTGAATGTGGCCGTGGCGTTTTCGAATTTGTTTGCTGAATGTGACGTTGCCCCGACATGCCACCCTCACGGCCTTGCAGGCTGGATAAGTTCAAAGCTGAGCTTGGGGAGCAGAGGCAGCTTCGTGAGGTCTGGGCTCGTGTGTTGCAGTGCAGACTTGTATCCCACCAACAGTCGCAGATGAGTTAGTCACGATGTCCATCCACATGTCCAGAACAAGCGCTATTGTGATAGAACTCCTATCCAGAGTTATGCTAGGAACCTCAGGGATCATGGTCCTCAACTGCTCGGAGCATGTGGCCGCAAGGCTGTGGAGAAGGAGAAGAGCTACGTGGAGCTGGGCGGGAGCCGGCAGAACCAGGCAGGCATTGTACGCAGCCGTGATAGGCAATTTCAGGCCCACGCGTCTGATCTATGAAATGAGTTGGTGATATCTTGTGATGCAGGGAGGGGCTTGGTTCCCAACGGATCTGACACATGTTGTTATAGACTGTAGTGCCCATGCTCTGGCATCTGGGTCCTCTGGCGAACACACTGGCGCAGTCTGGAATATGCTTTGCGTGAAAACAACCTCCGAGAAAATATGCAGGCAGCAACTATGAATTGGTTTCAAACCCCTCGGGCATGCTTTCAAAGTACTCGCACTCACGGTACCGGGAGTCTGGTTTAGAGCCGCGTCTGATTTGATGACTGACACTGCCATATCTCAGGTACAGTGGTGTGATGTGTTTGATGTTGCTAACCTATCCTGTTATGCGCGTTTCAGAGGTCTGGAGAAGGGTGCGTTTTCGCGGTGCGTATGACTCCGGGATCGTCTTCATCGACTAGCATCCTCCACAGTGATGTGGCAGCAGAAGCAGCGCTGCTGCTGGAACTCAGCAGATGCTGGATTCATGCATACAAAGATCCGGGCTAGCACTGTGCAAAGGGGCTGTCTCCGGTTGACGAGCTGCTGCCAAAACATTGCGGCGGATAAGATTTGGTCAGGGACAAGATTGTGGCAGTCAATTTTAAGCGCCAACGTAGAGAACAAAAGCACAGAGAACCAAGCACATCAGACATGTCATTCTTGAGTGCCACGTGCGCGGCCCGCGATGTGGTTAAAAGCAGATGCATTCCCGGTACCGCACTTCCTTATGCTTGCCATTTGGATTCATCTTGCTTCCGTTTATTGGTTGTATTGGTGGCATAGACTGTGAAAGCACGACTTAATATCGGGGGTAGTTCCGAGCACGGATCTGAGATTTTATGCAAAAAGCCAGAGCTGCGTTGGTTTGAACACTGAGCCCGCAAGATTGGGCACGAATTTTGCTGACAGAAGCATGTTGGAAGGGAAAAACTTAAGCGCCGCGCCATTATTCTTCCGCGGGTGATTACGACATGACGTGTTCACCTAATATCCTTTGGGCGTAGCTTGTCCGCAGGAGCACACGGCTCAGATTCGGAACCTGCGATCAGCTTCGAAGCAGCTCACAGTGCAGCGCTTAGTATGTTGCTGCAATTCTTTGGCATCCCACGGGTGGCCAAGCTGGCCTTGCAGGAGCGCCTCGACTTCTTAGAGTCCTCTAGCAACTTGGATGCAGCAAGACTCAGCAGCGCGACAACATGATCATGTCTAGAGTCTAGAGCAGCGCAATGAGGCAGATTGCGAGAGGTACTTGCTTGGGCAGGGATATGGCGACTTTAACCTCATATATCCCAAGCCTAGAGGCCGAGAAGCCGAAGAAGCAGTAGCTCCATGTAGCTTCTGGCATCTCGAGGCGAGACTCAGCGACGTGACCATGCAGCCTCCGAGGTTGCCTCTCAGCCTCTGCAGACGTGAGCTGGGTTTGCTTTTTCGTTTTCGCTATGGAAGAGTGACGAAGAGTGCAAAGCCTTGGAAGCCACACTCAGAGCTTTGGCAAGTCGACGCTGTGCATGCTTCAATGTGTACTGTATCAGCCCTTTGGCCTGGAATCGGCAGCTAGCAGCTCAGTTACACACCGAACAGCAAACCCAGCTTCTTGAGCATGCTTCGCATGGTTATGACATGTTTTGACAAGCTTCAAGCAGATAGGTGCGCCCAAAGCAGTGCCAAACGGCCGATGCCAAATGGCCACGCTGTGGGATGCCTTGGGCAAAGCTGAAGCCAGGATCTACAGAAATGTGGAGGAACACCAGCGAGGTTTTAACAAATCTCTGCTGCCACTTGGTCGCACAGGATCCGTGAATCGGTGATATTGCTGCTGCATCTGCAAGTTTCATGTTAGGCTTCTATGCAATGCTTGTCATTTGCTGTTTCAGTACCGCCTTCTCCGACCTGCGTCGGCAGCTTGAACAAGTGGCGCAGCCAGGCGAGCTGCTTAGCCACTGGGCTTCAAACTGCTCACGAACGCGGAGAGTAATCTCAAAATGCAGCCCGGCTTTTTTATTCTGAGCCGTGGAACTTGCAGCCCAAACCACAGGTGCCAGTGCAAGTGCCGAATTCTCTGTGCAGACGCACCTTGCCCCAACGACGCTGGGAAGGGTGCCTTGGAAAAAATGGAGAGTACTGTTTTTCTCGTCTCAGTCAGCTTAAAACGACAGGATAGCTTTCTGTCATCAGCCGCTGGTCTGAGGAAGAAGCCAGGTTCGGCCTAGTATGCGACCAGCAAACTTCGCAGCCGACCCTATGCGATGCAGAGGAATCACCGCCCAGTCCACACGAAGTTCTAAATTGGCTTGATGGCACCAACAGTGCTGATGGCGGCAGCATTGCTGATGTGAATGACGCGACGTCGGAACAGATGTCCGTGGAGTCCCCTTCAAAGAAGCACTTGATGTCGGATTCCCCTTCCAAGTCTTTCCGCAGTCTCACAGAGTTGGATGGGGCTCAGTCGAAGCCATCCGGCCCGGTGCTTTCGACGTTTGAGAAGTACGGAGACTACATCGCGGGTGGTTTGGTGGGTCGCAGCCTTTGCGCATGCTTTTCAAACATGCTGAAATTCTAAACTCTTGACGTCAGGTCTCAACTCCCTGACCATGCTTGTAGAGCTCCAATTGCAAGGGATGGCTTCTGGCTTTCTGCTTGGGCAGTGTCCAGGCAGCAGTGAGATTCTGGGTGCGTCAAATGACCAGATTTTTGGGCAAGAGGCATGGCTCCAGTTGTGTGGGTTCTAGGTGTGATGGAAGCAACAAAATCGTTGCAATGTGTCATGGTTCTGCCAGCAAACCTTCAAGGGAGTCTAGTGGAAGCAATAAGCACTTTGTGGTAAACCCGAACTGCTCTTGCATTCCAGGTCTGACAAGCCTCCAGCAGCTGGTGACGGACTTTTGTTTAAGACCTTGGACATGCTTTTTGACGTGAGCTTCGTGAGGCTTGGTCGTGAAGGTTTCGTGCAGCCCACAAGGTTGGCGAGTGGCAGATCTGGATTGCATGCCTTGCAGCCAGTCAGCCCAGGATTGAGCTGGTGATGCGCATCATTTTGGAAGGGCCCAACTTCCGCAAAAGCATGGCTAACTGGTTTGATGCAACTCTAGCAGGAGCCGCATTGACTCTGGGCCGGATGACTCCTGAACTGTGTTTGCAGCTGCAACGGCAACATCAGCATTAACATGGCAAGCTAAGGATAGATCTCTGCCTGATTGTTGTTGTAGATGTCGCTGGAGCTCCCGTGCAAGCCTTCACGATGTTTCTAGTCCGGGCATTGACTTCTCTTCGGGCAGTGCGCCTTCTACGGGCTTTTCGCTTCTGTCGGGGTCTACAACTGCTTCTGAAGGCTCATGGCTGGGATACTGCTAGATTTGTGCTGTCTGTTGCGCAGCTCTCCTTGATTTTGCAAGCCGCGAGGCGTGTCAATCGTTCTTGTCTTCGCTGTTTTGGGCCATGGTCTTGCTCGGAGTTTTCATTATGATGGGGTCCCTGATGATGGGGAACCTGCTGCAAACATTCATATCGAGCGAAGACGAGACATTCGAGGACAGGGTATGGGTCTGGAAATATTACGGCACTGCATATCGATCGCTGTATACCTTGTACGAGGCCAGTGCGGCAGTCACTTGTGGCTTGGGGTGTACTTTGGCTGTTTCCTTCAAGACACGTGGACAACTGAGATTAAGCACTGAAATGCCGATCATTCGAACGCCTAGACTTTCATGCCTACGTTTTGCATGCCTGAACCCATCTTCAAAGCACGTGGCAGTCCATTGCACATGAAACTCTGATGTTGGAGCAAGCTGCAACGTCAATGCGTTGGAATCACCATGTGCAAATCATGATTCCTCACACCAGTTGTCCTGTACTGAGTCTTCCCTTGCCTGATGGCTTTCGTACCAAGACGGTAGTAAGATGTCAAGCCACCAGGCTTTGTTCTAAAAGCCGTGATGCTTGAAGCAAGGCTGTGGCACTGGTTCTAGCAGGTCCCACAGCAACTTGCAGATTTTTGCCAAAAACATGGGGCGTAGCTGCCAGTGTGTGCCACATGAATGAGTCGAAGGAGACAAGCGCTGCTCCATTTTCCGGAGATTACATTTGGCCCCCTGGGCATCTCTGAAATTTGAGACCTTTGTTCCAGAAGTAAATTTTGTACATGGTGGTACCTGAAAATTGACTGCAGGTGACGGGCACCTGGGTGTAAAGATTGCAATTTCAGAGGTTGGTCTCACGGCTTCGGCTGTCGAAAAGGCGTTTGGATGTGGCTCTTTTGGTTGATGTGGATCAGGAACGATAGGACGTAGGAGCTCTAGGCTTGGGATGCGGAACGCATGCGCAAGAGTTTTTGATTGTTGCAGCTTCCGGATGCTGAAGCCGGATTTATGGCTTGCGTGACTCGTAATTTAGCCGCTAGCGCGGGATGGCCTTGGCAAGGATAGCTAGTCTCTGCCGCTGGATCTAGAAGCTCCAGGCCTCCGGCCTCGGCTCTTGTGCAAAATTTCCGGGCTTCCAGCCATGAGAACCCATGGCTGTTGCTCTTATGGACTCGTTAAGGCAACCTGTCAAGTGCATCAAGTGCACCCCTTTCACAGGTCACAACCCATCTTGCCTGCAGCCATTCTGTGCAACCGGCAATGAATGACATACCCTAGGTTTGAAGAGTCAGCGTAGAATGCTCTGCCATATGACCCATACGGGTTCTGAGCACAATCAGCATGCCTTCCTGTAGTCCTTCGAGTCGGTAGTATGCCTGCAACCAAACTACTGCCAGACTTTCTAGGAAGTAGGCGAGTTCGACTTCTGCAAACATCCATCTTCGGTTCATGTTGAGTGACATCTCTGGGCGGAACGGTTGAACAGTAGCCAGCCAAACAGTGAACTAGTGACTAGTGCACAATGCCTACTGTCCAGTAGTTTCAATAGTAACACGGAGGAACTGACTGCGGAACTGGTAGCAATTTCCGCGACCAAAATCGTAGCAGCGCTCGTCCTTTGCGATTTCAGATGCCATCTTCTGCGCCATGCCGCAGTTTTCAGGTGACTTGTGAGACCTCTTCTGCGGAAGGGGGGCGTGGCGTGCTGCAGGCAGGGTCTTGTGGGGGCCCTGTCTGCAGCGTGCAGGCATCCGCATTCATTGAAAAAAGCGCGTGTGTGGGTGTGTGTTGCTTGCGCGCATGCTTGCTGCCATGTAGTGTTGTTTGGTCTTCAGTCTGGGTGCTTTAGGTTTTCAGTAGATTCCAACATGCAAAGGCGTTTGGGAGGCCATCGGATCCTATTCTATTTCTCCAGAAGGAGCTTCGTGATCCAAGATTTCTTCGCTGGCAAAATGTTTGAGGGCAATCTGTGAGTTATGATGTGTTCTGCGCAGTTCGGTTGCCAAGCTTCTTATTGCATATGAACTGCGATGTGGTGGATCCTTGAGTCAGATTTCCCTTCTGCGAGCCTGCAGAAAAAACATGTGTTCGTGAGCATGTGCTGTTGCTGTCTTCTTCGCGCTTGCCACAGGTTGGCAGCGGAATTGCCAAACGGGGAGTTCGAGCCCAACCTTGCTCCGCCTCCTCACGTGCAGTACCACGACATTGCCACCGCTCTCGGCCGTCTCTTTGGCGAGATGGATCTTGTTGGCGTGTCCGGCAACTGCCGAAAGGTACTCGAGATGCTGGACAGTCGCAGCAGACGCAGCCAAGTGGAAGAAACTGGCAGGGGAGTCTGGGCTTATGTGCGCCGCGAGATGTTCTCCGAGGTCATAGGCCTCCTGCACGAGCCAAAACTTCGAGGTTGGCCACTCGTTATCCGCGTGTTCATGGCCACTCGTTATCCGCGTGTTCATGGTGACAGTGGTACTGACCAGCAGAGAACGAGACCGCCACGAATGCGAAGCTGAGGCACAATCCAAGCTAAGCAGGCCCAAGGCGGCGGAGCCTTATCGAGATGGAGCCGCTGGATCGACTGCGGGTGCTAATTGCGGCTTGAAGGTGCGCAGTTTGTTCGGGTCTACAAAATCCAACAGCTGGTTGCGACCCCATGTTCGGCCACCAATTTTGAGATGTTCCGGTAAACCTGGAAGATCCATGGTAGTCATGATCTGGTCTTGCAGTGTAGAGTTCGAGGAGATTGTTTCCGTCACAGGTGGGTTCACTGGGAGGTCGACCCGAGTCGACCCTTGTTGGGAACACCGTCGCCAAGCGACAGCTGAATTACAGCAAGCTTGAGAGTGCCGAATGGGATCACAGCGAGTGGTCATGGGGTTGGACATCCAACTCAGGGACCGGATCAGCAGCCGATTGGGAGGCCGACCCGAGCAGACACTAGGGCGCGGAGAGACGTTGAACTGGGACGAAGTGGAGCCGCAGAACGGTGGGCGCGATCGAGGACAGCCTGGAGGACCAGGTGAACATCGTATCCCTTTAAACTATGCTGTGCAAGGACCTCAGAGCGCGCGAGTCACAGGAAAAGATTCTGTGCTAAGTGCAGGTAATTTAAGACCAGCAGTTCTACAGCCAGATTCTGCGCCAGGACATGGTCAAGGGGCGAGCGTAGCTTTAGTGCAAGGCAAGGGAGCAGTCGTACGCGCCGCAGACAGGACCGAAGGGAGCACGGCGCAGGCGTACGTCAAGCTGCAGGTGAGTCGTGGAAGGACTGCGGCCAATTAAGGGCGGCGTGCTCGATGCAGCAGTCGAAAGAGCGGGCGGCCAAGAGGGAGGGATCAAGACTGAGATGGAGAAATCAGAAGTCCCCAATAATCAGGCATTTGGAACACAAGGAAGTGGACCGCTAGGGGCAGAAGTTCAGGAAGCTCGCCCCTATGAGTCCGTGGAGACCTTCATCAACAAAACCCCCATTTATCGTCGCGAGAACGATCAGTGCCAGAACTACAAGGTGGGATCCAAGTTCTACCTCGGGCACCTGATGGACGCGGCGCGGCGAAGTTGGCTAGAAAGGGCGAGGCCATGATGAGGACAACGGTGGGTGGGCGGACTTCATGACGAGCTGAAAGTGGTCAACGCCCTGTTGGAGCTTGCCGGTCAGTTGGAGGGGAGGCTTGCCTATAGGCCGAGGCGAGCCCGAGATGCCAGATGAGGACGAGTGCTTGGTCCAAAAGCGAGCGCGGGAGCGGGATGCTGCGCCGCCGGCGCTCTTCGCAAGAGAGACCGAGATGAGAGACTTCAAGCGGTTCAGGCAGGTCTGTCACGCAATCCTGGAAGACGACGAGGCAGAGCATATGCCGAGCGAGGCCTTGGGCGAGGAGGGCAGCCAAGCAAACCTGGCGAAGACGCAGACGAAGAGGACCACGTGATGCCGGCCGAAGTCTACGCCAAGGTGTACCGTGCCAAGAAGGAGACCAATCAGCTCAAACAGATGCGCTAGTTCTTCAAGGGTGGGAACACTCAAAAGACGAAGCAGTGGATCCGCGAGTAGCAGAAGCAAGAACCCTGTTTTTTGTGCCAGAAACTCTGGGCCGCTGGAGACGTGCGTGTCCCGAGAGCGCTTCTCGGAAGGGACCAAAAGCTTCGCGCGCTGTACATATGACCGCGGGCAACAATGGGATCTGTTGGCGTCCATGGCGGCGTACGCAGCAGATGCGAGTGGGTTAGTCAAACAGTATGATTCTCGGTGTCAATGACCTTACCCAGTTGCCCGCACGCCGGCTTGGAAAGTAGAGGAGGACATTTTGCCGGGACCACGCTGAGCTGAAGGATCACTCGAACCCCCAATACGGTGGCCTCAAAAACGAAAGCGCGCTGGCTCCACAAGTCATGTCCATCCCCAAGTCTGAAGCTCTCCTTCTCCTTGTCGTTCCTCATACATCTGCCCTCTGGCTTCGAAACATCAACGGAAGTGGTGTTTCAGGCCCATAGTACTTCATCTTGCCTCGCAATGTAGCGAAGTTAATAGCGTATCACAATGATCCCGTGGAAGAAAACGCATGCCATTCATACTCCGTCCTTCCCCATGTCCGGGACGCGCAAGATTCTTGCTAGCTTATGCTTGTTTCATGCACGTGCTTTTTCGTCTAAAACTTTTCATCGTGTTGACCAGGTGACCTTCGCGGGCTCATGGCCACAGATCACACGCCCAGTCCTGGAGATGCTACACTGAATTGTTGCATGTTTTGGATTCTGCCCGTTGCCATTCAGTGCCCATGCCTTCTGTGGCTCTGTGCTTCTAAGGAAGGTGAGTCAGGCGTTCAGTATATTTTTCATATCCTATATCACCGTGATTGTCTTTGCTTTAATCCGAGTGATTACGGCCGTCGCTCGTCACATTTGGTTGGGCCGTAGATCAAAATGTGGATGGATCAATAAGTCTGTCAGGTTTTCTTGAAGGACACGCTGGATGCGGCGCAGAATGACGCCGAATTGCGCATTCAGGAAGAAATGCGGAAGAAGACAGCCCTCGTTGAGTCCCGGTCAGCATGTTATTAGGGCTCCGTAATTTTTGGGATCCCAGTGCGACATCTGAACTGAACGGACACCTTGCAGTTTCAGGCACGTGCTGTTGTTAGAGGGACGTTTGCCACACACATGCGGCATCATGAGGCACGAAGTCAAGACAGACAATGCTTTAGCAGATTGGCTCTGAATTGCTGGTTCTGATTTGTTTCGGCTTGCTTTTTAGCTGGCACTCTTTTGTGTAAAGGCATGGGCTGTTCAAGGTAGAAACCAGGACTAGTCAAGAGTCGACAGCTTGCGGTGCAACAAATGCAACATGACACTCTCCCCTACTGTCCGCCTGCGGTACCGTGCCAGCATTGTACACGGCAAATTTGCAGCCGCACGAGACTGGGGAAGAGGTTACAGGTCAATAGTTAAGCTAATTAAGAGAGGGAAGTCGGAGTGCAACCCTCCAACTGTCCAACTGGATTTGCCACTGAGGAAAAGCTGGAAGCCATGTTCCAAGCCATAGATCAGGGGGATGGCATAGTCACAGAGGATCGCCTGAAGATGATCTTCTCGAATCCGAAGGTGCTTGCTACAGTCGTATTGAGCATGTAAAGTCCGCCATTATGGTGCCAGGAGTGAGGTAAGGCTGTAGGGCTTAGGTCAGGGTTTGCGGCGTAGGGTTTATGGTGCAGGGTTGAGGTTTTAGGGGTGTAGAGGGTTCAGGGTTTTTTCTTTGGGGATTTAGGGCCTAGGGCGTAGGGCGTAGGATAAAGAAACTTGTGTCCTCCCGGGGGACTTCAATGTTAGGATCCCCGGTATAGCCACTACAAGGCAAATCTATTCATCAGCGTTCTACATTACCCCGGGATCGTCTTGAGCACATCGGCCAACTGGAAAAGGCGAAGTCTTTTTGTGTTTCTTGTGGAGGGGCGGGTCTTCTTGTTCCCGCCTGCTTTTTGCGCATTTGCTGTAGCCCGCAGAATGCAAGGCGCATGTTTAGAACGATCTGCCAACCCAGGCATTTGTGACCTTTCTGTCATGTGTCTGAATTGAGAGGAAAGTTTTCTCTCTTCCCCCCATCCCGCTCCTGTGGATCATCTCTGCTGCTTCGTGCAGTTCTGCCTCCCAAATTTTGGCTAGACTTTCGACAGGGTATGGAGAATTGACAAGCGATGTCTGAAGATTGCTTCAGATGTTCATGTTGACCAAAAGCTTTGATTCTTGGTCGCAAGCGCAGTCAACTTGGATGTACAGCCTGCTTTCATGACCGCAGGCATGTGGCCCTGAGTAACCAGAAGAGTGCAAAGAGGACTTCTTGTGCCGATGTCTAAGTTCAAAGTCTTTTCCTCGATGGTTTTACCAGTGGCAGAGATGTTCTCTCGTTCTAACGTCAGCCACTGGAGCCTTTGGCTTTGAGAGGCATGCAACGATTGGAGACATCATTAAGGTGCTTGTAGAGTATATTGTGCATCACGCAGTCGCATGGTTTGGACGAGCACATCCGACATAGGCAAGGCTTATGCCCAGGGTAAGCATGTCATTCACGCACCGTCGAGAGGCCCCCAAGTGGCCTGGCAAGTCGGAGCATCAGATGATGTATGTGCGCGTCGTCTCTCTTCGAATTTGCTCATGCGAAGTCGTAGTTCTCAAACATTGTGGAACAATGCGGAGTCGCGGAGCCTTAACCAGTACCGTGCTCCGCGAAAACCGAATATCTCGTTGTCCGCGAAAACCGAATACCTCGTTGACAAATACATCTCCGTTGCAAAAAAGGTCACGCCTCATCAGTCTATTCAAGATGTAGGCTGCAATTCCTTGGCCATGCGTTAGCCATCTTGAATGCTTGGAGTATCAAACGATCCAGTTCACAAAAAACATCAAGAGTGTACCGCTATCCGCTATACATGAGGTCTCAAGAAGGGATGCCGACCCAAAACCCAGTGGGCGGAGTCTTGTTGATTTGAAGCCTTGACAGAACAGAATCGCGTTTCTTCCGAGGCAGGACATATTCAACACATGTGGATCCAGATACAGAGTTTGTACAACATTATGCTTGCATAGGAAAATCGCCTATCACGCTGAGTTACTTTAATTTCAATCGTTGTGTGTGCCGATCCGCCTGGCAGTGTGGGCATGTCTTATCAAGACAATCGATTGGAGGGAAGAATCGGCATTTGGTAATTCCTCACTAACTTCAATAGTTGATTTTGTCTTCTGTTGGAATGACATCGCCAGACGCGCATTGGCAACATCAATCACCGCAGTCGGGCAAAATTGGCCATTGACACAGGTCCAGGCATACTTCCAGACCCTTGATGTTGACGTGCAAGAAAGCGCCGCTCTGTTCCATATCCTCGATGATGGGGACGGTGAGGTCACCTTGGACGAGAGCCTTGGACTCGAAGTTGCCATGGGTTTTTGTTGTTTCGCTGCCTTTTCTAGGTAACACAGTGTCGAAGTTCACATGCATGGAGCTTTTCCTGTTTTCTTGCAAGCAATACGTCCCTGGAAGAAACCAAAACAACACTCAAACGTGAATATACCTTCTCACCCATTTTTTTTTTTTACACATGTTTGCTTGTTCTCGGACCGGATCGGTTATTTTCGTAAACATTGCCGGCTGCACAGGAGGGGAAGTTATGGTTCGTAAAGACAGAGCTTTACAAGCTACATTGCTGCTGTTGTCCTTCGCATGTGCAGCTTGAGCATTTATCATGCGTGTTTTTCAGCATGAAAACCATTGCGCCGCACATGTTCTGACTAAAGCGAGGCATTCATAAGTGCATGCTGCTGGCCCAGGTTCATCAACGGCATTATACGTTGCAAGGGTCCCGCAAGAGCCATCGATCAGGCACCTCGGATTATCGCAGGTTGGGAAAAGCGTAACCCCGGCTATGTTGAAGGTCTGCGAGTGTGTGCATTTCATATTTGATATTTGCAACAAGGTCGCTATGCAAGCTGACATGCGACACGTTAGAATCCTGGCTGCAAAATTTCTGGAACATTGCATGCAATTGGCATCAATCTCACACCAGACACTCACCTCACGGCCATGGCGCTGGCATGTTTGTCAGGCAAGCAGGTTAGCAAGCTCCTCAACATGCTCACCACTGGTGGTGCGTCGCCGAATTTCACTGACAAAATGTCGCCATCTTCCGTGATGGGACAAAGCCACAATATGACTGAGGCCATGAAAGTTTTCAGAGTCAGATAAGTCGCGGGATTTCTGTTATTCTGTGATGTTAATGTTTTTCTCAGCAGTAGGTCAGCCAAACACTGCTTTTCCAAAGTGTTCGGCCCCGTCCTGGAACATGTTGGCGACCAAAGCCGTAGCACGTTCCCTAAGAACTGCTGAGAATGCATGGCAAGGCTGGCACTTGCAAAGCTAATGCAAGGCTGTGGCTGGTTAGGTCACGCCCACTTGGTCGTTCTGCCAAACGAGCAACCAGGCTCCGCAGGAGGCGGCTGCAAAGTTCCATCAATTAGGAGGGTAGGCACCTGCAAAGTTCCTTAAGGTAGGCGGGTTTCTTGCTGCTGAAAATTCAGCCTTAGGCTTGGATGCAGCACGAGCAACGGTCGGATAAAAGATGCTGTGCACAGGTCCATCAAGCAAGACTTGTGTGGATGAGACCGCGCAGTGACTGCCTGCCGAGGCGCAGGCTGCAAGGCATCGAGAGGCCCTGGAGGCCCTGCCAGCTGCCGTGAGCGTGCGCAAATATGGCAGCAAGAACATGTGGTGCATGTTGCTAATCTGCAAGTGACCCGAAAAATGTGCTCCTGCTGCTGAGCAGAATTTGCTTGGACTTGATTTACTGGCGCAAAAAATGTCACCTTGCGCTTTGAGGAACGCGCCCAGGCTGCTGAAACATGGGGCCAGGCCAGTGTCTTCTGCGGCCAAAGATGACTCAACGCCAAGTCCGCTGAGCCTGTAGAAAGTTTGTAGGAGTTGGCGCGTCGGCTTCAAGAGGCTGAGGAGCCGAAGGGCAAGCCATGGCAAGCCGTCAAGCGTAGGATGTGCTGACTGCGCTGAGTCCTTGTGAGGGCTCGGCCTCACTCAGGGAACTCATTGCGAAAGAAGCTGTGTCCTGCTGCAGGACCGCCACCGGGAACTTGCCGAAGAGAAAGAGGTGGACCTGCAGAAATTCCGTGAAGAATCCCCCAACTTCACGTAACCGATGCTAGGTGCACCATCGAAAGAGTCACGGCCACATCACCGAGGTCGGTAGCTTTGGCTTGTTGGAGCATTGGCCACTTCCAGACCTGCAGGCACATTCCTTCATGTCTCGGCTGCTACATGCTCTTGGGCACAAGGCTAGTTTTCTCCTTCAAGCATGACAGGCGATTTCATATTTTGAGTCAGTTAGATCCATCCCCTCTCATCTGAAACACCGGGCTCTGGCAGGCTGATGAGCTTGTTGCGTTTGTATCGGGTCACAGCCACGACTACGCAGAGGTCGGATTTGTGATGGAGAGCAAAGGGACTTGCCGTCGGTGGTGATGGTATTCAAAATGATGGAGGCAATGCGGACGGGCGAAGAGCTGGAGCATCTCAAAGCCTCTGGTGAGTCTCCAGAGGCATTTGCCGACCGCTGTCGGCCCGTTACAAGAGCGATGCTCCTGTTGAAAGCATCTCGATTCTGAAGGCGCTGGTCACGCGGGCATTTGTCGGTCTGTCACAGACACTGGCAACTCTCGCACGTGAGCAGCACACTGAGTTCCTGACGGTTTGAGTTCATCCGGCCGTTTCATGCAGACCGCTGTTTGATGTTGTCAGTGAGTCACTGCAACTCTTCTCTCCAAGCTCATTTAATCCCATCCTGTGAACTGAGGAATACGGAGCTGCGGGCAGGCGGTGGAACGCCAACTGGTGCTACAATGAGGCCGGCAGCTTCTGAACGCATGTTGGAAACTCATAGCCTTAGGGTCTTGTGAACGAGCAAAGTTCAAGTGCACCCAATCATTCAATCATACGAAAGACACGTCTCGCAGACGGCGGCCTTCGCCATCGGGTGCTGCAGACGTGAATGCCACAGAACCGCGTTGTTGCGAGGGGATCTGAGACCCAATTCAGGGTTCTGCCAGAAAGCTGAGGCGACCATCAGCGAAGTGCAGGCTAAAATGGCCGTCCTCCAGAAAGAGCTGATCAAGTGGGGCCCTTGATGTGGTCATGAAGAATATACATCAAGTCAAGGGGCCGAGCTCGAATTTGGCAAAGCGGACTGGAAGTGCCGATGCCAAGATGGGAAGGCATACAAACTTATGCAAAGATGTCTCGAGCACTCTTCCGTCTCATATGTGTGGCCTTTGATGTTCAAGAACCAAAGTCGTGTGTCAACTTTACTGATTCTTGCCGGCAAGCAAGGACACACGCATCAGCGAGCCAGTAATGGAGCCTGGGATTTGTGAATTCGTGCACAGCAAGGCAAACCCTCGACAATTATTGCGCAACATTTGAAAGCTCAAATAGGAAATCCACAGCGCTCGACCTCCCTACATCCCTAGCTGCAAAGCCATTGAGCTCCAAAAACCTAAGATCCGAAGTCCGTAGCGCAAAGAACCCTAGCCAGGATGCATCAGCCAAAGGATCCTCCAGACCAAGAGACCCTTTGCAGTATCCTGACACTCGTCCCTACATGTCGAGATCAACCATGACCCTATGACACCTAAACCCCTATAGTAAACCTTGACCACCCCCTGAGCCCTGCAAATTCAAGCCCTGAAGTCTACAGGCACCTCAGACCCAACACGATTAACTCTGAGCTCTTAATACTAGACATGTCTAAGTCTGAGCCCAGAACGACTCGCGATCCATTTTCCAGAAGAGTTAGCATTCTTTCCACAGGAAGCAGGGAGCCCACAACAAAAGACAGCACCACAACATATAGCATTGCCGTGTTGAACCATCAAAACGTTTGTGCAATTGTTCAGTTTTTTGCAGAGGATAAAGCTGTGGAAAAGCATTGTCGTCCAGTGAGCTTTGCGACGTCGTCATGGTCGTTGTGGTGATGGTGGTGGTGGTGGTGGTGGTGGTGGTGGTGGTGGTGGTGGTGGTGATTCTTGTTGTTGTTGTTGTTGGTGGTGGCGGTGGCGGCTGCGGCATGTTGTTGCTTGCTCGGCGGCACATAGTCTATCAACATGTACTTACGATGCCAAACCTGTGATGCTGCCACCAAGCTGAGGCTGCGAGAGCAGAACCAGGACTGCACGAGAGGCAATTTTTGGCTCTGATCTGGATTTTTGTCGCAAATAGTTTGGCTGGGGGTTATTCTGAAAGTTATGCACAGACTCAGCCCAAATTTCACCGAGTCATCCGGTCACCAAGCCACAGGGGAATTAACATCAGGCAAGAACCACAGCTGTTAGTAGCGCCGATAGTGATAGTGGGGGGGCAACTGTAAACACACGTGAGGATTTGGAGCTGGAGCGAAAGCAGCTGCTGAGTGAAGAGCTGAGCACAGGGGCCAGGCTGACCTTGGTTTTTTCCTTGTTCTCCTGCCTTCTTTTCGTCTTTGTCCAAGGCAGCTCCGGGAATGGCAAGAACTCAGAAGAGGCCGAGGCCTCCAGCATTTTGCCAAAGGCTTGGGGGCTATTATATATATATATATATTTTTTTTTTTTTTTGGGGGTGGGCGGTGAGCTGCAGGGACGGGCTGCAACTGCACCAAAAGTTCTTGACAGCCAGGCGGCCTTGGCTGACATGAAGCAGCGAATGAAGGCGCTCTCTCAGGCAGTGGGTTCTCAATATCAAGACAAAGTCATCATTTAGTCTCCGGATGTTTCCAGTCGCCCCAGCAAGCTTAGGGCAGGCTTGAACGGGTTCAGAGAGGCCAGGGCTCCAATTTTCAAATCAGAAAGCTTCCGAGCTCACGGCCTGTGAAGCTTGTGAGCTCTCTTGGTTTGTAGCTTTGATCTGGACATGGGACGTGAAGTGCGTGCATCAGAGGCAAAGCGGCGTGCTGAAGAACGTGTGGAAGAACATCAGCAGGCCATGGCTTTAATTCTTTCATGCGCGGTACGGTATGTGCACATAGCTGGGACGGTGCATCTCGCTCCCCCGTGAAGGTTCACACATGGAACAAGGTGCTTTGTAGGTTGTCATGAACGTGCGCGCCAGGAAATCTCCCGTCAAGCAAGAGCGCACCAGGCGGACATTGAAAGGTGCCTGTTCTAAACTTGCCCGGCTTTGTTGCAGAGACTCTTGATCTCAGCTTTCCCTGTTAGGTTATTGCACTGTAACCGCCTCTTGCTAGCCCCTGCAATGGATGCCCTGATAAGGTTTCAGCTGGATGTGGCCACACAGCAGCAACAGCAGCTGGAGGAGCAGGCGAAGATGAGATGCCAGCAGCTGCCCCTTAGCCTGGGTAGGCAGAGTGCAACTTGTACATTTTACTTTGCCATGATCAGAAAAGTTGTCGAATACTCTAGGATGTCTCTCCCTTGCATTCGTACAGGCATGCCCAGAGCAGCATGAATCTTTCCAGGATCAGCTGAAAGGGAAGCTGTCCAACTCTGAGCGACGTGCAAAGATGCTGGAGGCTGATCCTTCACGTGAAGCTGCTGCTGTGGTCGTGCTGGTCATTTTCATCCTGACTGCCTGCATGAATCCGGACATGCACAGGCAAAGCTGAAAGGCAGAGTCGAAACTCAGAGGACGCTGCAGGCTGCAAGTAAGCTGTGGTCAAAGGTTGGGGCGGCACCGCTATCCTCTTAGATCTCGAGCCACAGAAAGATCGCTTCTGCAAATAGCATGCGAATCGAGGGAGGTGGTAATACTGATGCGAGCTTGTTGCAAATCATTCAGCAGGCCGAGAAGGAGGTTGTGGAGGACTCACAAGTCATCCTTGGACTGTGCAAATCCGCTGCACACTGTCTAGCATGTTTTTTTAGAAGCTCGCGTCTGGGAGTTCTGAGCATGAGGGCCTGGACAGCCAGACAAGGCTTGAGTTTGTCCCCTTGCAAGGAGCAGCTTCGAATTGCTGCGAAACAGCTCGAGGCATTTGGCAGATGGCGTAGTGGTGTTTGTTTCTCTACCACACTATGAGGAATCAATGCTGGAAGAACATTTTGTACATATTTATTGTAAATGCTAGCTTTGGGCGGGCTGCAGACCGCAGAAAGACAAGCAAGCTCTTCTGAAGGATCGTTCATGGCTCATTTTCCACAAGAGAGGGTCCCTGGGAACTGTAGGGATCTATGCGATCGCTGTGGGATGTAGAGTAGAGGGGCTTCGGGGGAAGACACACAACTTCACTCATCTTCACTCTTGTTTTACCATCGAAGAAGGGTTTTGGGGTCCTGTCGTCATCGGCCTGCTGCACTTCATGTCGTTAAAAGTTGCCAGCAGGGGGTTACATACCTACCAGGTCAGGGAGCTTCCAAACATCTTGATTGAGGCTGGACGCCTCGGTGAATTCTGCTGTTGCGAGGCTTTGCTCGCAGATGAATCCAAAGACACAGATCTCTTGCGGGACGCTCGGTTTTCTGCTGCTGTTGCGCATGGCCCCTGCAAGCTTTGACATGTGATGCTCCCCGCCTGAGCTGACTTGTAAGTCGGGGAGGCGTGGCTGTCCAGTCACGGTGCGAAAAGGAAATCCATGGTCCATGGGCACAGACATGCACAACACCTAGACGCAGGGTGCCGCGGAACCAGGCCGACGCAAGTCGGTGTGGGCTCAGCGTCAGGAGACTAGCAGACGTGCAGTAACAGTAATGCCCAGGACAATGCAATGTTCGTAGAACATCAGCCAGGGATTCTGACCGCCTTTTTCACACGCTAGCGGCCCCATCAGTTGGCCAGATACATGTGGCTGGGGCATTGAACAAAACCTTGTCATCAAACATTAGCAGCCGGAAAGCTTGCCGGCGTGTCAGGAACCCCACCTGTTGAGCCTGCCCGAGCCCTGCAAACGGTGTTACGACGAGGGTTCCGCCCAAATTGAGATTCTGAGTTGGAGCCCGCGTGAGAGGATGTAGATGTGATGCTGCTTTGCGCGTTCTAAGGCGGGACCTTGCTGCACTGCTGAGACCTGAGTCATGTTGAAGCTCGCCAGAGCAGATGTGAGGCATGTTTTTTTCCATGCAAGCTGTGCATCTCTGACGCCACAACGTGATCTCGAGGAGCTGCCAAGTCCCATCTCTATGGTCAACTTTAAACATGCAGCGCATGCCATGATTGCAATCACAAATGTGAGCCTTTTCCTGTCTTGTCCCACTAGCTGCACGCAGTACACTGAGTCAAGGTCCAAGCAGTTCGATCAGCTGCATGCCAAGCATCGCGCACAGCTCGCTAGTGCGGTGCCTTGGTTGCTGTTAGCTGCACTGTGTAGGTGTACGCAAGTAGCTCCGGAACAGCTCTTCCGGAAATCTGTTCTAGCAGTGTTCTAGCTTTGCAGACCTTGCCAGGAAGAGCAGGCCAAACTCCTCCAAACCGAGCAGGCGCAGCAATGTTGATGCATCGATGCTTGTACTTGCTCCTTTCTTTTCAACACAAAGCTCTGCTTTATGATGGCTGTAAGACTGGAGCCTGCCCTTGCAGATATTGCCCGGATTCTGATCCTTGCTCCTAAGATTCCGATTTCCAGTTTCCATGGTCATGACAACACGGGCGGCGGCCGGGGGGGGGGGGGGGGG
>CAJNIZ010002436.1:38343-76759 GCA_905231905.1 Symbiodinium pilosum | reverse complement strand
AAGTTACCATAATGGGTATATTTAGTAAATAATAGGGTTTTCCCAATATAGTAACTTAATTTAAGTTCCTTAACAGCAACCCAGTAGTTTCCTGGGGCAGAGGAGCAAGAGCGTCTACGTGCACCCTATGGCCTTCACTTGGTGCCATCCCAATTGGAATCAGAACTACCCTGCCCCAAACCCTTGGACACATGCGGCGCATTTTGGACTAATGGGCGACTCAAGATTTTCATCTGAACTCCTCAAAAACCTTGGACTAACAGGGCAACCCCTCAAACTCTTGGACTTATGGGGCGCTTTGGACTAATGGGGTGCCGTGGTAAAGGCATATGTTGCGCACGCGAAAGCCCCATTGCACTGACAAAGAAATGCTTCAAGCAGAGAGCTTATGAACATGACATGCTGTTTGGGCAACCGGTTGAACAACATCTTATTCCCGAGACACCGGGGAGCTGCCTCCAGGTAGTGCAGCAAGTGCTTCTCTTTCAGCATTGGAAAGAAGGAACGCAGCAGGGCTGGGCCCATGTCAACAGGCAGTCGACAGACTTAACATGAAGTACTGTAGCTCTGCATCTTTGGCCCATAGCGGCAGGGCGGATTGTTAATTACGGTGCGGACTGTCCCTGCCGCCTGAGCAAGGGCAGCAGAAGTGGGAGGTAGGGTAGCAAAGCAGTAGACGCCAACAACACGCCCACAAGAACGCCCTCGGATTGCCACATGCTCTAGAGCCGCACTGGAACCCGCAAAAACGAAGCTAATTCTGCTGTTGATGCTTCTGTCGTGCGAGCATGCCGCAGACAGAAGCGCCGTCGGCACAATTCGGATCCCAGACGGATTGGTCCTCGGATACACACTTTCCAATGTCTTTTGTGTGGACTCACTACCATGTTTTCGAAGCGGCTTAAATTACAAGACCATGCTTAGACTGGTCTAAACTCCGTAAACTCATTAGCAACACCGTCATAGATCCTGCAAGAAACCATCTACAACCCCACGAATCCATAGAATCATCATGCAGGAATGAAATCATCGTGCCCGCTAGATCCTCGAACCATCCTCGACACCCCATGAGACTTGCATAACACCACCATAAACCTAGGTGCCCGTTAACAAACCTTCTGAAACCATACCGCATGAAACAATCTGAAACACCGCATAAAAGCCGTGATCGCCTCCGTGAGGCTATTACTAGTCCTTGTGCAGATGACACCTAGCAAAGCGTGCACAGACCCAGTGTGAAAGCCTCCCAATGATGCAGATAATGCTCATCTTTGTGGGTGCGCTTCTCCATCGCTAGATCTTCCTGCACCCCTTGACCTCACTTTCATCTTGAGCTTGGACCCAGTATGGGTTTTGGAGCGGGTTTACATAGAAGCTGGTGCTTATGACGGTTTGTTGGGCCATCGTGGGGATCTGGGGATGCCAAAAGTCCTAGAAAATGCGTCCTTGTGGCTGGGGGGAAGCTTCACTAAACATGTAGAAATAAATGTTGAGGTCGCTTTCCTGGGACCAAGACGGGCCGGCTGGAGAAACGGATGTTCAATGATGCAGAGTAAAGAAGTGTCGCTTTAGCGAGGCAGGTCGTGGAGCATAGAGGAAGAAGCAGGAGACCTCGTGGAGAATTCGAGAGCAAGTAGAGACTTAGGAGCCTGGGCCTGGGCAACCTCAGTTTGATAGCTCGGAACCCTCAAAAACTGCCGAGTCTGGGCGCCTAGGCGATGGTCTAGAAACGAAGGAGGCTGGCCCCTCTACACTACCTTTCCTAGGTTCCTCTTTAATTAACTTCAATTAGGCCTAATCATCCCTGAATAACTTCAACTAAGGGGGAACCTACATGATCGTCCAGCAGGTAGGATCATGTGAGGTGGTCTGTGGGGTTCAAGGCCTTGGGGCATGCTGGAACGCGAATTTTGTTGAATAGTGAGAACAGAAGGAAGGCTTCACTGCACGCATGTCCGATCAGACCAGGGCCAGCGGATCTGAGATCCCTTGCAATTACATTTGCATATTGGCATTGCTGCATTGCTCCCAAGTCCGACTTCACAAGCACGGCTCGTCAGGTAGGCGAGACTGCTTTGAAGAAGGCGTGATTCATCCATGCATATGCATAATGTACTATCATGCAGGCATGCGTAGGAACATGGTTGAGCTCAGCTTGCTGAAGCTGAGTATGGACCTGAAAAGGTGCGCGATGGTTTGTCGCGAAGAGAAGCTCCGGTGGTTCGAATCTCGCTTTCTTCTTGAAGGAAGTGGTGTTTTCAGTGTGAGACTGGCTTTTCTTTGAGGCTGCAGACATTCAGCTGCGACCCTTGCCAGAGGGAGGTGCTGTGTCGCAATCTCAGGACAACTTGGTGGTGGGAGATGGTGGGAATTTCTGTTACACAGCTCGTGTGAAAGCTAAGTCTACATAGTCTACATTTCACAGTACTTGATGAATGAAACGGTGGTGCTGGTGAACTAGTATATCAGCTTGGGCACTTGGTGATGCCTACTTTCTTGACTTTGCTTTGGGCAAGTTCTTTCTCTGAATTCCAGGAGCCGTTTGGCCCTTCTAGAGCAAGTCCAGCAAAGAACCAGGAGAAGCAGCTCTGAACACGAAGGGTCCACCTCTGAAGGGGGAGGAACTCGCCTGCCACAGGTCCAGTCCTCCGCGTCGAGGCGTTAGGGCCACAGTTCACAGCACAACGCAAAAAATGGTGAACTGCTGTAAATTAATTCTTCTGAATGTTGTCATGCTCTTTACCCTCAGTTTAGATGTTCGACCAGTACTCCGATTACTACATCCTGGCTTGTTGGCTAGTTTCCGATCAAGAGTGAAAATGCAAGGTGCCTTGGAAGCCCAACGGAGACCATCCTGCAACCACGGGCTGGGCTCCGAGAATCCAGTTAAATAGCATTAGCGACCAGGGCTTCAGCAGAAGGAATGCGGCTCTGTGACTTTCCATGATGCGGTCGCTGCTAGCTGCAAGACTCGCAAACACATGCATGCAGGTGGACGCAAGGACTTCTGCACAACCTCACACATAGCCGGCTCTGTGCTCTTTTAACCGTTGACCAGAATTTCTCGCAAGACTGCAGCTCTGACAATTTTACCGGACACCGGCATGCATGAAGGAGACGGGCGATGACAAGAACGGGCACGGGCTGTGCAGAGCCAAGTTGGGTGAGATATGTGAGGGAGACAGAGGGACTGTGCGCCGCACATAGAAAGAGAAGAAGAGCTGATTGGTATGAAAGAGAAAAGCTCATTGGTGTTTGAGGTTTCGGGAGACCACGCAAGAAATGCGATTTTGCGGGGAGAAACCCGTCACACCCAGTCACGTAAAGAAAGGGGAGGAACTCAATGGTCATGCACGGCAACCTTGACAGGCTGTACGCTTTGCAATCCTTGGGCGCCGAAGGGGTTTAGGCCAGCACTGTTTTTTCTGGGCAAAATACGAGTTTCGGTGTCAGCATACATACCCCAAGCCGTGAAGGGTTCTCAAATCTGCACAGACTTCTCGCCGGCAGTGGCCTTTTGTTCTTGGCGTGTCCACTACACCCGACTAAGCTCTACTGTAGTAAGTACTAAACCCAGACCCAGCAAATAGTAAACCCTGCTCAGCCTTGGATGGTCTTACGGCGATAAAGGCCTCCCTCAGCAGAGAATGAGATGCCAGATGCAATTTCGAGCGAAAGTAGTCACTGTTCGACTGGGTTTCTGAAGCTTGTTGCAAACTGCAAGAACGATTTGTTTCGAGTGCGTTTG
The DNA here is from genome assembly GCA_905231905.1 of Symbiodinium pilosum. Taxonomy (NCBI): domain Eukaryota; class Dinophyceae; order Suessiales; family Symbiodiniaceae; genus Symbiodinium; species Symbiodinium pilosum. The sequence continues at coordinate 73,011 of CAJNIZ010002436.1, read as the reverse complement.
CACAGTGGTAACCGCATTTGCGGTTTGTATGTGTGGCAAAATCTCTGCGAACATTAACCTCCAAACCTGAAGGAAACTATCCGTGAACCTAGAGACCATGAACTTCAAACCACAGTTTGCGAAGATTCCGAGGGGTTGAAAGACAACTTTGAAATGTCACCCCTGAGAGGAGATCGTAAACCTGAAGTAGGTTCCTAGAAGGTCCCGTAGGAGGCCCCCGAAAGGCCCCTGGCAGGCAGATGGTTGGAGAGGTTTCTGGGGGCCTTTGCGACTGAAAGGTCCTCTTCTGAGGCCTTCAGAGGCACCCTCTGCCTACCAAACCCTAGGTGTGCAGGCATTCATTCCTAAGCCCTAAACCTGAAACCCAAACCCTAAGTCAACCCTGTTCAGCTTACCAAGCCGCAAGCCTTTAGCTCTAAACCCTAAATCATGAAGCCTGAAAAATGGTTGTCAGATCCACAAGTGTAGCCCCTAACCCCAGTCCCAAAGCGTGAACTCTACTAATTGATTACTAAGCCTTTCATTTTTAGCGGAAGAGAATCCTCACAACAACTTTAATTGAACCTTGAGACTGAAACCCTGCCAAAACCGGAGGCCATGAACCCGAAGCCCTTAAACAGCACCTTGTGGCTCACAAAACCCTTTCAACACCTGAAGCCCCAGCCCTAAAGCTTCAGTCCTAAAACCCTGAAGATTTTTCAGCTTAAAACCTTGAACACCAAAGGTTGAACTCAAAACCCGAAATCTGCTTCGTCAGGTGGCTAGGGGGATGCAAAGTTTTGAGCCATAGACCCTACAAGTGTGAGGACGGTCCTAAACCCTCAGTCCTCCATCCTTAGTCCTAAACACGAAACGTAGTTCTTCTGCTGATGGTCTGTGTTTGTGGTTCAATCATCTCGCAGCAGCTGCACAGTACAAATGACACATACAGTAGTCGTACTATAGTCGAAGGCGAAAATGCAAGAATTCTGAAGAATGGGTACTTGATGGTATTAGCAGCTTTGAGCACTAGAAAGCAAAACAGAATATGGAAACATGACCTTGACGAGGGGCAGAGTTGCGATAACAGTAGGAACTCTTGCTGACTTGCGTGCTTGCGTACCTGCCCATCTGCTTGTCCGCTTGCCGGAGCAAACGCCTCGAGCGCACCCACGTTTTGCTCCAGCTCACACTCGACCCATGCGGTGCCACCTGAATCTCCGGCACGGTGTTCCCCCCCCCCCCGCTTTTTGCTTCCAAGTTTAGTGTTCAGCTTTTAAGGTCCGGGATCCCGAGCTCAATTGGTTTTAGGTTACGGGGTTTAGGGTTTGAGATTTATGGTGCAAACGTTTGTGGAATCCTATTATAGGTGGTTAGTTAACACGTAGCTAATTGCATACCACCCTTTGGGAGCCCTTAACTTAAAACTTGGTATTTTGGAACCTACGCATCTGTTGCAGATGCTTCAAATTAGGGCTCAGCAGCTATTCGCGTGATTGCCCGTTTGCAGATTCAGCGCCGGAGTTCGTTGCATCTCTTAGCCCTGGAAACCTGGACAGAAGGTGGGAAGTTTGGAGGAGCGAAGCGTTGTTGATTGGTGTTCCTTTGAGATAACCAGCTGCGTAAGGCAAGTAGCCAACCACTCATGCCACACCCTTCAACCAAGATCGGGGCGAGGCTTCTGCAACCAGATCCAATGCTGGAGCAACGAACGATCTGAGTTCAGCTTCAAAGCCACCGACCAGAAATTGGAGTACCTGCAGCCTGTCTTGGAAGGTCCTGAGAGATATTTGGGTTGCAGGTAAAGATTATGTCATGCATAAAGCATGCAAAACCAAAAGAAGAACAACTGCGGCGTAAGATGAAGAGGCAGCATCAGCAGAAGAAAAACAACCAGAAGATAAGCCAATTTTGTGGCTTGCCACTGTGTGCTGCTGCATGAGAGTAAGGTCTGGTGGTCACAAAGGTGGCACGCTGCCAATGGCGGCGCAGGACAGCGGGACAATTTAGTTTATCCAGCTCAATTATTGATCCTTGCATCTTGAAGGAGTGCTTCCAGCAAGCGGAGGCCAGCGCGGCAAGATTCAAAAGGAAAACACTCATGTTATCTTGAAGCGTTCTTGCTCCAGGTTCTTTGTCAACGTCAACGGTTTTCTGAGGCCGGGGGGACTGCAGTGATACAGACTCCCACGCCCGCATGTTCCGTGGTGATCCACACTTCAGGCAGTGCCTCTTTTCCGACGAACCCTGGAGATTCTGCAGGTAGGGAGCAAAGCCGGTCCACGAGAGAAATCTGACCTGCCCATGCTGGGCAGGAGTCTGGGCTTGGCACAGAACCAGGAACAAGCGGGGCAGTGATCACTGCCGAGGCACGGCGGTGACCGAACCGCATCACACAGCGGGCGTTGACAGTGCAGGTATGGGCGCACCTCGGTGTTGCAATGCAGCCGGCTCCTCAACCTCCAAATCCACAGCAGGTGTATTGGATCTCTAGGTGCTCTCACGGGCGCGGACAGCGGTTTGTTCGGTTGATTTGTGAGCCGCCATGTTTGATGTCCCCTGACCAGGTCGTTGGACCAGGTTCCTGAAGCGATTGAGAGCTACAAGCGAGCAGCAATACACTGAGAGTGACGATGACGTTGTATATTTTCTGGAGGTCGCAAAGAGACAAAAACAGCGCCATTTGTCCCAGTCACGTATCGGGGCGATTTAGGTGTGTGGCGCTGACTAGACATGGGCGTCTTGCAAGATGAAAGCATCAGGGGCAAGGTTGATGCTGCGCAGAGCATTGCAAGGTGTCACTTGATCCAGCCCTCCATGTTCGGGCCTTATCGGCCAGTCTGTCTCAACTTCCTCCCTAGGCAGTGTCTGAAAAAGTCAATGCTGCAGTCATCCTCGCCCGTTCAGTATGGTTGCGTACAATAAATCAAGAAGCTTATGTTTCGTGTATGGCCTGGCGGTGTGCAGGAGTGGCAATCTTTGTTTTGCGCTGTGCAAATCGGCGCAGTCTGCTCAGGTCTGCTTCGCAAATCTTGCAACGCTTCATGCATACTTGAATGACTCCCAGAAAGCGCTCGAGTGCCCCGCACATAGTGTGCTAGCAGCTAGGAGAGTGTCAAGTTGAGCTCCTGCAGCTTGTTGTGTCACAGCGCCTCCTTGGCAAGGATGCACCCGCGAAGGTACATTGGGAGTGCCATCGAACTGGACCCTGAAAACCGGACCTACACACAACTCAGGCGAAGCTGTTGTTGGTGTCATTGTCGTTTGCATGTACATGCTGTCTTCACATGGAGGCGTCAATTCGACTGCCAGGCCCAAGAGACCTCGGAGGTGGGGCAGGATTTTTTTTAAAGCCGCCACTCTTTCCTTGCAACCTTTAGCTCCATAATGCGTAGAAGTGATGCCTGACAGGCAGACAAAGGTCTTGAGGACTCAAGCTCCTTTGCTGCAACAAGCCGAAGCAACTACCAGCAAACGGTCAGGCTCATACTTCTGATGCCAGGTTTGTGCTCATTTCGTCATGACTGCAATGTACAGCGTACAGAGTTCTGGGGGTATCACTCCGTCTCACACCACAAAATTCTCGAATGCTGGCTGCAAGTCACGAATGGTATCATGAGTTTTGCAGTTGTTGTTGGAGCCGAATTTCAATCAAGTTCATGGGCGCATGGTTGATGTGGTGCAGGAGTCCAAATCACGAAAGCTCCCCCTGTGGGAGCTTCGTTTAGTACCTCACGGAGTGAGCCTGGGATCATGGGGGGGTCCGGGAGGAGGGGTGCCAATTTTGGCCGGTTTTTGCGGCTTCCCTGCACCGCAGGGTGGGTTTTCGAGCGTTGCTGCAGGAGGCCTTTTTGGGCTACATCTTTGCATGTTATCTGGGTGATCTTGGAAGGATTTTGGGGGGCTCTTGGGGGGCTCTTGGGGGATCTTGGGGACATGTTGGGGTTCTTGGGGTGGTCTTGGGGGGATTTTGGGTGGATCTTGGGGGGATGTTGGGGGGATCTGGGCTAATTGGGCTGCCCTTCTGGTCGTATACGGTCTGTCTGTTTGCGTCCTGTCTCACCAGTCCTGTCCATTATTGAGCTTTCGTCCCAGCCCGTGGCTCTCAAGTCGATTTAAACGTTCAACGATGTATGGGGAAAACCCATGGAAAACCCCCTGGGCATTCGAATGTTTTGATTGACTGAATTTGTTTTTCGCTGAAGTCTACCGAATTGAGTTTAAGCTCTGCGGTCGCAGCAAATTTTGCTTCGCGATGCGTTTTGTTGTACCAGAAGGCGCAACAACTGACTTCCACAAAATCGCAGCACTTCCACATATCTCAATCGATTTCCATTGTTGTTGATGCAACTTGGCTGAATCTACACAGCGCCCCAATGCCGTGTACTGACTAGATCCCTTACTCTCTGAAGCTCCATGACCGATGAATTTCTGGGGTTTGGATGGGAGATCTTTGTACTTGTGAAGCTGGGTTTGTCAGGATCAAGATTGCTCTCAGCTTGCACCTGTGTTGGGCCTGGAATCTCTGAATAGTTGCCTCCATCGCTGCATGGAGTCCTGTGGCCATGTTGGATCTGGGCAACTCTTGGTAGTCGATGATTTCACAGCTTCTGCGCTACTGTTCTCGGCAGCTAGATGCGGATGCCAGGCAGGTATCGGCTGCTGTTTTCAGCAAGTAGGGATTAGGGAGGTTTGCAGAATCTGCAGGTTGCCGTGGATGCGTCATTCGTGTGCAAGTGGCTGTGTTTGCTTCCCATTGCGTCAGCGCCGTTCGAGCGCGTCCGTTTTGTTGGCAGGGGCTGCTTTCTGGCGTTGCTTGGCTATGTCGTGTTGGGCACTCTGGTCATGTTGGTTTGCATATGTTGCGTCATTCATGGCTGTTCGCAGTGCGGTACGCTCGAGTGACGGAGACCTGTTTGTGAGGCGGGTCGTGTGGCTTTGCCAAAGGCACGCCCACACGACCGACACCAGCATCAACAAATTCGACATGACCCGCACGTCACACCAGCGAGCGGTACCAGACCGGCGTAAACTCCCAGAATCTGCCGCGGCCGACACAACTAGCCGCATGATGCCACGAACATGTGCAAAGAAGTTCCTGCAGGCCCCCGCCACTCGCAACTACAATAAAGGAATGAGCCGAACGCACCCGCAGACCTAGATTCTGCGCTGACAAAAGAACCAGCAGTTATGGTTTAGGCTTTAGGGTTTAGTGTTTAGCTCGAAATTTGTGAAGCATGCAAGCAAACACCCAAAGCCCAAAGAAAGGCTTCCACATGCAGTTCAATTGGGCCTGACGCCTGGATGTATGATAACAGGCATGCTTGTGCAGCCAAGGATAGCGAGATGAGGCAAACAAAACATAAACAATGACAAGGGCCTTGCATAGTGCTAAGAGCTAGAGCTGCTAACTTGTGCATGATTTCCGCACGAGTGTGCTGGACCTCCTTTGCGCATAGCAATGCAAGGAACAATATCCCATTGAACTAAGCGAGCGGCGTGAACATCAATATTTTTTTGCAGAGGGTAGTAGACCGGAGCATTGCCTTAGAATGGCGCCGCAGTGCTAGTTGAAGCAGATGACGGCTATGATGCTGCAGCGTTGCGATTGTTCTTGTTGATGTAGCCTCTCAAATTAACTTCCCTTCGCGCCACTTCCATCGATTATCGGTTGCTTTTGTATGCCTCTGCTTCGCGATGCTACTGTCCAAAAGCAACCCTCTGATTCTACTCACGAGGTAGCCCTTTTCGTGGAGACTCTACAAATGACAATTTTCAAGAAGGATTTCAACAATCCTTGAATCTAGGTACGGGGGAGCAAGGCAAACCCATGCGGCGTTGCTTCACTTCCAGCTTGTGCAAGCGTGCTCTCCATGGTGTTTGTTCGACATGTTTCCCTGCAAACTACTTCGGTATGCTGAAAGGAATCACCGACCAGGCCTGTCCAGAGTAAGCAGAGGTCTAAACCTTTCTGAGCTAGTTTCTTATGGAACTTCTTTTGGTCTTTGTTTTTGAATCTGTTTTGGCAGCATGGCCTAAGGTAGCTCCAAACGCGGCCTCGAGGCTGCGATTCTCTTCCGATTCCAATCCTCGTTATAAGCTAGCAGAGTGGTCAATGTGGATGGCATTGACCGCAGCTACAGAAGATTGAAGGTGTTCGCCAGTCATGGGCATGCTTCCACAGATTTCCGGTGATGACCAGCATGCAGCTTCAATTGACAGGCTGAACCTGCTTGACCGGCGCAGCTTTCTGACCAATATGAGCTGTCATGTTGGCAACCAAGGCCAAGCACGTGTGCAAAGATGTTAGACTCTGCAAGACATCTGCGGGACGGTGCCAGACACAGGAAGCTTAGCAAGGCATTCGCAACAAGCCTCTGGCGGCGCCACTCTCGGGTCAGGGTTTCTTTTGTGAGTGGAGTTCTTTGCAGCCAAAGAAGTAGTCTTTTGGAATCCTAGAACTTGGAAGTTTCTCAGAGCACCCCACTCACCGTAGCTTTAGGGAGAGAGCAAGCGCAGGTCTACGATTTGACATTTGCTGGCCAAAGGATCCCTGCTGCTAGAAGGAGGGAGTAGGTTTTGCATCAGCGGTCTCACTTTGTTTGGCCAGCAGTTCATGCCGCTCCCTCGTACATAGACTTTAGCCGCAACAGCTGCCAAATGTTTCACTTGATCCACGTAGTAATTTGCTGCGGCACCAGGGGCCCGGTCCTAAGATTTCATTGAGCTCGATGTGTCAACAAGCTACTTCTTCACGAGATGTGCCATGCAGCTGTCAGTTTCTGTTCTGTACAAGTATGCATTGCAAAGCATACCTTCTCCTCAGCCTCTTCGCAGTCTTTCCCGCCCTGCCACCCCCAACACGAGCAGCCCCCGAAAACACCTGCAGTTTGGAACTGCATTCCTGCTTCCTGCGCGTCGAGTCTCAGCTTCGTCAAGAAAATCCGAGTGTAGAGCTAAGTTGAGTTGGTGTTCTGCTCACTTCCCTTCCAGATCCCTTCCCCTGTTTAGCCTTGGGATGCCTTGGGACTCTGGCAACAGCTAAGGTGAAAGCTGCAGCTTAAAGTCCGACAGGGCAGAGCGGGAAGCGCTTCCCGTCAATGCCATGAGTGCAGAGATGCCTGTTTGAAAGCACAGTGCAGCTCCCAGTTTCGCTGGGTTCAGCCGCAGCAGTAAGTAGAATTGATGGAGCCGACCTTCACTTTGATGCCTAAATCCACACGCGTTGCTCCATTTGCTGAAGCTGTTACGTACCATTTTCAGGGTCGTATTCTCGGCGAGCTAATTCTTGGGTTTGATTCTCGGCTAGGGCTTTTCGGGTTTGATTGCAGTGCCTCAGATGCTTCACTGTGGGCACTTTCTGCAGAGTCGTCCTGGCTACGCGCCTCGCGTTGGCAACCTAATTGCTGAAAGCCTAGTCGGCCCGGGCTACAGCATCCCATGATTTCAGCTTTTGGCGTCTTTCCAGGCAGCAGCTGCATGAATTGAACGTGGTTTTGCCTGTAGCTCGGAATTCAAAGTGTTTACAAGGCTGCAGGGAACATCACTCTGGCGCTCGAGCTGTGTGAGTCCCATGCTCCGATGTGTTGATAGCTTGCAGCTGCTCGGGCAGGGCCAAAGGCAACCGGTCGCATTTAAAAAATCAGCTGCTGCCCACAGTTGATGACCACCACTTGAGCTGGAATACGTAGCTGTAGACAACCATTGCTCGCTTGGGTGGGAACTTGTATTTCCTTGCCGTTGCCAACATTTCATGTAGACACAAATGGATAGGACACCTAGCACCACAAAAGTTAGCGTGTACGGATTCATCTTTGAGCCACGCGCAGAACATATTGACTGGATGATAGCTGCACAGATACGGCAGCATTCTTGTATTTTCTCAAGACATCTTCGGAAGGCCGCAGCAGCCGAGACAAGGATGCAAGTGCCGAGCTGTAATCCGGATTCATCGGGAACACCAAAGCAGCATCCGAACCCAGATCATCAATTTTCTCTGTGGCGCCTGGCCATGAACGGCACTCCTCATCCGGGCAGAGGCATTGATGTCAACTTGTTGGACCTCATATGCGATGCGTACGCACTTTGTGCGGGCTACAATGACTACAGTCATCATTCTTTGTAAGCCTTGCTTCGTTCGATTTTGCAACTGTGCGCTTCTTCGTCTTCTTGTGCTTGTGGTAGTGGTGGTTGTGGTGGTTGTGGTGGTGGTGGTGGTGGTGGTGGTGCTGCTGCTGCTGCTGCTGGTGATGGTGCTGTTGCTGGTGCTCGTGCCGGTGCCGGTGCTGGTCCTGGTGCTGGTGGGGGTGGTGAGACGAACCCGACTTATTCACCGCTGCCATTGTGTCTCAGTTAATTTTTGTAGCAGCGTGCTGCCAGAAGGGCAAACAGACCTTGGACAAATGGCAAGCGATGCGGTGGTCGAGAAGAACTTGGCCAAGCTAGACGCGGTGATGCGCAAAACAAAAGCTTCACTTTTGCAGAAAGCAACACAGCTTTCATCCTCTTTAGGCCTCTGCATAGATGCAAAGGGATCGCGATGATGTGCCACAGCTGCCATTGTTGGATTCAACTGAGGTTTTCGTTGCTTCCGCCGACAGACGGATTCTTCGGAGCAAAGCCGTTGTTAAGGCCTGCTACGCTTATTCAACCATGGTTGCGTTCGTAGATTTCAAGCAGGACAACTGCATCGGCTTGGCAACCTAGATAGCAGGCAGGCAATTGTACCGAAATGCAAGCAGACTGCCAAGATACCACCCCAGGTGTGCATACAAGAATGAGGATGGCAGATGAGTTGTCCAGTGGTGAGCTGTATGGCGTTGTAGCTTCAATAGGTTCATAGATGAGGTGTGAGGTGTCAGGCCGCCAGCAATCCCAGAAGGTGACGGCAAGAGATTGCCACGTGAGGTGTCATGTTGGTTTCAAGTTTGCAGGATGGGGTTTTGGGTGGGAAAGTAACAACAATTCGGGCTGGGAACTGTAAAGGAAACAGCGGCGCACCTGGCACGGGAAACCGGGTGGAGCAGCACAGGAAGCCGTCCCTAATCACTCAGTTTGGTTTTCCGTAACTTGGTGGTTGCACAGTTGCAACTATGTACTTGGGCACTTTGTGTTGCGCACCTAAAATCGAATTCAGACTAGATCCAGTGACAGTGGATCTGATTTGCGTGGCTTAGCAATGTTGTCCCAGCGTCTTCTCAGGGCAGGTCCTGGCCGATGCAGCTTCACGGCCTGCGACCGCCCAGTGAGGCAGTGGGAAGGTTTGCACTTCCCGTCATGAGCTGACCAACTTTCAGTACGCAGATGCACAGCATCAACATGGCCAACAAGAGGGTGAGGGTATGTCTACATGGGGGGCTTCCATGAACAGGATGCCAAGGTATATTTGATCCTCTAGAAGCAAATCATATCCCCACGCCTTAAATCCTAAAAGCAGCAGGCAAGCTCCAGCTCCAGCGGCACTGTTCGCAGCTCCTCAAAGGACACCCGAAAGAATGAGGGTAGCAGCTTTCAGGATACTGGGCTTATGAAGCTTTTTGTAAAGATCCTTCCTGGTAAGCCGCAGGCCTAAGTTTCTGGAAGAGCGCTTTTCAAAGGGGAAGGCTGCTTTAAATGCACGTGGAAGTCAACATGGAATTGCAGAGTAGCTCTGTGGGAATAATGACGGGAATCAAAGCAGGTCAGGTCAGATGTTTCTTGATTTCTTAGTTTGTTTGTACTTGCATAAGCGTTATGTCACGGAATGCATGTAGATGGAGTTGTAAACGTGTCTAAAGAATCGACATCCCAGGATTCAGCGATTTTGGGATTTCCTTTGTTTCCTAGGTGTTGATGTTGTTTGTTGAGGCTTTTATGGAGTTGAACAGGGTCTGAAAGAAATCTAGGGAGATCTACAATGAGGAAGTGCTTCACTTCTGAATTTCTGAGCTCTTTGTCGGTTTCAGTTGGTTTTGTGCGATTGTTGGTGCTTAGCAGTGGCTGTCAGTCCGGCAGTATTAAATGACGAGCAAGTCAAGTATTCGTTCGAGCTAGCTAGTAACGCCCTGGATCTTCTGCTTGCATAATGAACTCGCAAATCTTTGCTGACCTTCAAAACATACACCTTGATAATAGATACCATGTCAGGTCGAGGCATGTGGGGGATGCGTTTTACTTCTAGGGGGAGGCGATTTCCATGAAGTTTAAGGCTGCTGCCAGAGTTTTCGGCGCTGTCTTTTATAGGTGTCGATGGCTAGCCGGTGTGACGCTGGCAGGAGGCTTCTCCTTCCTCGACAGAGAAGGCCAGTGAGTTGTTTTGCTGATTTCAACATGTTTGAACCAAACTTTACAAGCAAGATTCACCAGTCTGCAGCAACGCCGTCTATGAGCTTCGGAGTTTTCATCTTTGGGTAAGGACTGCAATGAAGACCCGCAGACGGTAGAAAGTTAAGCTACCATGCAAAAGAGGAAGAGTTGAAGACTTCAAAGAGAGGTTTCAATGCCACATCGTTGGTTTATGTATGACCCTGTTCGAATCTTGAAGCTACAAGGAGGCCATGGTTTTGTGTCCCTTGTCGCAACCCGCAACAGGGGCTTGCGAGCCAAACACCCCAAAGTAAGAGACAGGCCAGAGTCCTCAATGCCGGGAGGGAATAACTAGAAAGCCGTTTTTTCCATCTTCATCTGGGCGCTGGGAGTTTGTTGATTGACGCATCATAGTTGATTTCCGAAACTAGCGGGGTAGATTGAGCACTCAGGACCTTCGGAGTGCTTCCAGGGTTTCATCTAGTCCGAAGAAGGCAACATGAGAGAGCTGAACGAGTAGAAGAGTCAGATAAAGCGACTTCCCGAGTTGGCATGCTGGTGGAGATCTGGGCATTTGCAGGATCCAGTACGGTTGAGGTGAGAGAATTGATGCTGGCACGCTTCTTGCATTCCTCCAGATGTCAGACAGCAAGCTTAGGCGGGTAAACCGGTCACGCAGACATGTTCGACTGCGTCAAGCGAGCACAAGGAGACGCTGCAGGGCAGCAATATGCAGATGAATGTCCGTTGCAGGACAATAGAAGGGCGTGTGCTCGTTCGTTCCTCTCGTTTTCTGTGGTTTTGTTGGAAGCTGAGGGTCTGGGTTTAGGATTTGGCTTTAGCCCTTAGATCCAGCTTTGGATTTTGAGTTGCTTGTGAGGTGGGGTTTGGGACAAGCGCAGAATTCGAGTAGCTCGCTGGAAAGAGTGCTGGCCGGCAAACCCCAATCCCTTAGAGAAGTGCTGCTGAGCAAACTGTATCACCTCAAAAGAGTGGTGCCCAGCAAGCCCGAACAATCCTAAGGAGAAGCAACGGTTAGCAAGCCCCCAAGAAGAGGGAAGGAGTTGTGGCTAGTAAGCCCTAAGCCCCCAACAAAATTATGGTACAGAAGCGCGAAGTAAAAAAGAAAGAAACAAGGATAAAAACCAACGGGACTGATGTCTGGAAGTTATCAAGCCTCAAGCCCCAAAAGCAGATTTACTGTACCCAAATCCACCAAGACCTTCACCAGTAAACCCTGAATTGATCTTTTCATGACATGATATCTCAATGCTCAAGACAAATCTGGTTACACAAGTTGCATCGCAAGCGATCCGATTGCCTGACCACGGCCAAGGTAAGCAGATTCTGAGTAAAGGTCTGGGTGCCTGTGTTCAAAACTTGGGAAATAGCACAGGTCTGAAGTCTAAGCGGTATCAGTTGCTGCTCTGACAGTGTGAACACGCGGCGCTCAACTTAATGTGTTCGATCTCCATGGAGCTCCATGAGTAGAGAATTCAGAACTGGTCTGTCCACTGTCCTCGGCCTCAGGCTGACCTTTGAGGAGACTTGTCTGCACTTCTGACTTTGGAGGTTGCGCAAAGGCTTTCGTGAAGTTTGTTGGTGCTTTTCCTTGTTTGCACAGAAGTCATCGGGCGCCAGCAACGGTCTCCTGTGGGCTATTGTCGTCAGTTTCGGACCCTGGTATTCGATAATTGTCGCAGTTTTAAAGTGTCGACTATAATAGGGATGGGCCCTGTGAGTTGCGATCCTCGTAGCTAATTTAACCGCTAACGCGAGACCGCCTCGGCAAAGGTTGTCAAGATTCAGAAGCTGGGCCATCCCAGCAGAAGCATGCCATGGTCAAAGAGTGATGGCCTCCAAACATTGGCGTTGCTTCATCCTGATTTTGCACGGTGCCCACAAAGCTAGCCGTCCCCCGCCACCCCCTCCCCCCATCTGCCACCACACCCTTGCCCTCACCTGCCCCCCTGCCCACCCTCCACCCCCCCCCCCCATCATCCGTGTTTTTGGCTTGGTGCCTAGGAAGAACCTGCAGAACCCTGCCGACCATGCGGACCTGAAAAAACCTGCCCCTCCTTGAAACACAGAAAACAAAGCCGATCCTAAGCCCCACCCTCTGGGAGGGGGTAGGGGGACTTTCCTAGTCCCCGAACCTGGATCTTAACGCCCCAGGCCTCCGGCCTCGGCGGATGTCATTTTTGTGCCCTCGTGCCCTTGTCATGTCGATTTTTGCGCAAGAAGTCGAGAGTTGAGCGTTGAGTGGAGGATTGACCCTGGAGGAAGCGTGGAGGCACTCGGTGGCGAGGAGTGTACGGGGGGGAGACTGTGTGAGGGGAGTGGAAGGCCGTGCAGAGAGCCGTCTGGAGTGGGCTGCGGCGTGCAGTGGATAAGAAGTGGAACGGGGTAGACTGGAGGAAATTAAGTGGCCCGGAGAAGCAGGAGTGCAGAGTGGAGAGGAATGAGGACTGAGCGGAGTGGTGTGTTGACTGGGTTACAGACGTTGCATTGGGTTCGCGGCGTTTGACAGTTTCCTGCATGTTGTAGCCACGTCATTGGCTTGCAGAATTTTTCCCTTCACTGAGGACTTGAGGGGCACTTGGGTCGACGCTGACGGGACACGCAGACAAATTAGGCATGTTGAGGACAAAACCACTGCATGGCTTGCAACTCGAGTTTCAGCAAAACAGCTGAGGAACAACGTGCATGTTGCCGAGGACCGGGAAGGGCTGGCAGCTTGCACCAGAGACTGCAGCATAGTCCTCACATGTGCTGCTAACATTCATTGGAAGGCTTCCAACTTTGGAGTTTTCGGCCAACTGGTGCGGTGCTTGGTTTTTGCCAGGTGCCGACATTCAAGAACAAAGATGCTAGAGTTAGTCTTGGTGAGCGTGAAGCTTACACGCACCTCCATGCTGTTTTATCGAAAACAAGGTGGCCACAATCACGCGCCCTCCTTTGCGCCAACTCCGCCTGGAGCTTTGGCAGCCAGAGGCTGGCACTCGCATGGCTCTGATGCAAATTGGTCCGATCTGTGAACGTTGCAATGCACATCTGCCAGCGTCTGGAAGACACATAGATTCAACAAGTGCGGTGACTGCACGTGACTGCGTCTTCCTGCCTCTACGTGTGGGTACAATCTGACATGACTGCCAGGGCAGCTTCCAGTGGCGCTGCGGCAGTCTGGGACTTGGCATCTAGCATCTGACTTTGATGCGAGCACAGCATGTCGTTTTAACGTGCAGGAACGTGCAAGAAAGCACACCTCAAGCCGCATGTCGTATGATGTCGTATGAGTCATTCACAGCGTTCCTTGCACAAGGCGCCGTACTGAGCGCCCACGCCAATGAGCAGCTGGCCCCAGCCTTACAGTGCTCAAGGGCTCAAGCCGCATGTGTAAAGGGTTTGCGGCTGCTGCTGGTGTCGATTTGGACGTTAGCCCTGGCCTTGCAGATATGGCGCTTCCCTGGTGGGAAAGTATCCACCTGGCTCCGAAAGGCCTAGTCAGTGATGCCAGCCACCAGTAGCAGATAGTAGCGGGCTACATCAAGGTTGTATGTGGACAGCCATCAAACACAGCGACCAGCTTGAAACTGTACATGAAGTCCAGAAGATGCCTGTGGCTACCAATGTAATTTGACAAGTTTGCAGACACAGGCAGCGTTTGAGGAGGGCCAGGGCGACCAGGCCGCGCAAGTGTAACAAGTCTATGCTAACCCTGGATAGATGCGCTGAAAGGGAGGTCACGTGACGGGTTTTGTCTCAAGCCTCTTATGCCTGCCTTTCCCATATAACATGTGAAGCTGAGCTTTGCTGTGAGATTGCCAGTTTGCAAAAAGGAATTTTGCATGACGATGGCACTGCCTCTTCAGTTCCTGCGAAACAAGTTTAAGCAGTTTAAGTGAAGACTCCATGACATGCAGGCATGGCTTGCTATTTGGGATCCTGAATATGGCTCCTTGGAAGGCACCAGCACTGCTTGGAAAACTGAATTAGCCCCTGCACATGAGTAAGATTCGCAGAAGTCGATAGCTCTAGGATTCAGCATTGTGATTTCCTGTCAGGTGACTGCTTAGATTGAGCTGTTTTGTCTTTCTAGCCTCCCTCAAGTTCAGGTGCTGCACCGTGCACACTCTAAGGTTATGGTCCTTGGGGTCTCTCTACAATGACAGCTGACCAGTGACTTGGCTTCAAATGCTAAAGCCCTTGTGTTGAGCTGCATACTTGCAAACGAGACGCCATGCACACCATACATGCAGTCTAGCTCGATGATGATTGATGGTAGATTGGCTAGCGCTTCAGTTTGCATGCTGTGCAGGAGCGTGTCGTTGAACGACTTCGCATGGATGCTGTCAAATGGCGCGACAAACCAAATGATGACCCCCAAGATGCAGGAGGAGTGTTGCCATGTTGCCACCAGAAGAAAAGCGAAGCAGCTGTCAGCTAAAGAGGTATATCGCATTCATGGACCGGGATTCTGATAGCAGCAGGATGGAATCATGGTTCTGGTTCCGCTGACAGATGATTGCCTCCAGAAACTGACGCGCTGAAATTCTCCAAGGGGACATGAAGGCAGCTGGAAGAAACAAAGTCGACAGCTGCCAAGAAAGGGTTACTCAATGAGCTGCATTGATTTCCCCTACTCTGTGCGGTGCATTGCGCGCTTCAATGGCTTCCCATTCTGCAGGCACTGCCGTAGGAGTACAGAAGGCACGTGTGATAAGTCACTGTGCCCGCAGCTGAAGGATAGCCAGGAGTAGAGCGCGCTCACGCCGCTGGAGCCTATACCGGCCTTATGGCCTGAAAGGCTCGCCATCCTTTGAGGTATACAGACTCACTATCTATAGCAGGCGCTTTCAGCCTTGCACGATTTTTAGGAAAGGCGGCGCTCGGTACAGGCCGGGTGTGATAAGTTTGCCGTTGCCTGACCAAGCCAAAGCGAGCTCCTTCTGAAATTTTGTGGGCTTCTGGGGTCGATTGCGTACGAGACGGATTAGTAAGCCATCCCCAAGCAATCTTCATTCCAGAATGACTCAGGAAACGTAGAATTCCCTTACGGAGTCTTCGCACGCACATCGACCAGACCCTCGCGAGCCTGGCCTGAGATGCCCTTGCGGGAACACGCTGCAGCTGTGGCCAAACTGGGAGTGCCAGAAGAGTGGTCTGTGGCCGTAGGCCATTGAGGCCGGACTTGTAACCGATGGATGCGGCACCAACACGTAAAAACGGTAGTCGGCTCCCCACCAGCGAAAACGAGTCTAAGCGACACTCCTGGCTCTTGGCTTCAGTACATGCCGTATCCCGAGCAAGGGGAGAATTCAGGCACCGCTTGCCAGCTCCCCCGCAGGGAGAAATTGAAAATGCAGGCCGCATTGCTCTGGACTCTTCCATGTTGATTTCGCATTGTTTAGCCATATTACCTGTGCGAAGGTGAGGCTCCCGCCTCAATGCACCGATCAAACCCGGCACCCAGCAGTGTATGCAAAGTTTGGCAGGCCCCAGCAAGACTGGCTGGCGCAGCTGGAGGATCCGAAGCGCTTGGTCTGGGACACAGATGAGAAGTCGCGGCAACCATCGGCACTGGCTACCAACTTGACATTCATTGAACGGGCCGAATACATGGTGGCTTGCGCCCTTGTGATTTAGCTTATAGGGATAGTTTCTTGGTGGTTGCATTGGGCTCCTTGCGCAAGCCCCGCAGTAAGGCCTCTGGTTCTTTTCGCCGGTGCGCTCCTGGCAGCCTCAAAGGGAGATGCCTTTGCTAAGGCGGGCTTTACCTCACCAGTGAGGAGCCCACATTTCGGTTGCCCTGTTTCAGGTCAATCTGTGGCAGCGTCAGTGGGATGCGCGCGGAGCCTAGTGTTGTTGAAGTTAAGCCCACAGTTCTAGTTGCCACAAAATGGGCAGCATTTTCAAGTAGCCATACTGGGAAATTCTTCAACACGTGCGCACAATCCAAAGACGAACACGGTGTAAGCAGTTGGTGCATGGTGGCTGGCAATTAGGCTTCTGCCATGAGAGTTTGACTTCGGGCAACAGATAATCCTCCTTCCCTTCTTCATGCTCGCCGCTGTGATGAGTGCTGATAGATTGGAAGATGTTCGGGTACTCGTGAAGCAGTTGCTGTTCCATTCACAGTCAGGAGGTAGCGATGCCAAGAGCCGGGCTTTCCTCACCCTTAGCGTGCACTGCGGCCATACACAGCCCAAAGCCCAAAGGCGCCCTCTTTGTTGGCGTGCTTCTCTTTGGCAGCTTTGTGCTTTTCTGCAAGTACGTGTGTTACAATTGGAGTTTCTTCTTTGACCAAGCCCGGCTGCCTTGCGCATAGACCGAAAGGTGTGTGGTTGATTGTAGTTGTGTATGTGTGACCTACGTGATTTGGAAGGGCATTGCGCATGTGTGCTCGTGTTAATTCCAGGATTTCAGTGATTGCAAATTGCAAATTGCCCTTTCGCATTTGCTTGGAAGGAGATATTGCAGTGACTATGACACAGCAAAAGGTAGGATGTATCCTTGTTAGCATGAAGTAGCAAACAGTAGCAGGAAGCAACAGACAAGAGAGGGCAACATTGCTAACAAAGGCAAATGGTCACAAACTGGGGCGTGTTCAGTCTGTTCCCATGTGCACAGCGCCAATTGCCTGCCAGACCATCCTCAGCCATGTTGTTCCTGCGGAGATTTTCATGGAGCAGCTCTCTGGTTCTATTTGCAGCTAGCTTCTGTAATGAGGAATCGCATCTACAACGAGTACCAGAAGCGCAAAATCCGTGAATGGAGCTCTGCTGGCTATCATGTTCGCAGCGTGCCCCTGTCTGCACTACGCTACACTCCGCGTCTCAGGCTGCATGAGTTAGCGCACTGCCTTGACGCCAAGCCGAGGCAAGGGATCGCGCCGGCCAAGGCGTACTTCTCGGAAAGGCTTGGCTGTTGCCCAAACCATGATGTCCTCGTGGACGCTGAGCCTGCTTAGAAGATTTCACAAAGCAAAAGGCCATCATTTGATCCAGGGTGCTGGTGCATCATCAGTGCAAGTCGTCGCGATGTCGCGTTGGGCTGTGATTCGAGTCGGTGCAGGAAGACGAGAACATAGCTGTTGATCCTGAAGCACTTGAGCAGTTGGCGAAGGAACCAGTGATTCTAAAGCCTTGCCAGCACGCTTGGAAGGTTTCTCAAGTCTGTTTGGATTGCTCAGGTAGCCTGTCACTGCCGTCAAGTCATACATGGCAAGCATGGCAATTCAGGGCAGCATACCTGGTGCTATGGCAGGTTACTTTGTGCAGGTTTCTTCAATCTTGCATTTGCCAAGCAGCCAGGATGGATCGTTCTGGTCGAGCCATCAAGCCAGGTGAGAAAGTAGAAGGGCTCGGCACTCAGCATCACTCAGGAAACATGCAGCAGTAGCAGCAACTGCTTACAAGTGACTGGATGGCTTCAGACGCTTGAAGTTGCAGTCTCAGGGCAAGATCATGCAGATAGTGGTGCCGCATCTTCAACTTTTCAAAGTTGCAGCACCCCACGCTGAATACGTGTACTGTCAATTTCACATGCTGCGCCGAATCAAACAAAAGCTGTCACTACCGGGCCCATGCGAATCGAAGGAACGGGAATGCAGTGTACTGCACCTCTTTCTGGTTCTTCGCGCAGCTCATGCAAGTCCTGTTGCTTTTGAACAAAACTCGTTAACTATCAACCAGAGCTTTTGCATTGTACAGAACTGTGAGCAATGACAGGATGTGACAGAAGGAACTGAACCTTGCAGAACAGCGAAGCAGCCACGCGCATGGATGGTTGTGAAAAGCAGGAGCGTTTCTGCGAGGACTCCTTTCAGTTGGTACCCCCGTATTGGACTATTCACAGAGAGTTTGGCTTGACCAGTAGCAACACATGCATTGGTGAACAGGAGTGGCTGCATCAGCTCGCTTAGCACACTGGCCTGTGGGCGTGGTTCAAGATTGTTCTAAACCTTCCATACACAGAACTCAGATATATTTTGATTTTGAAATCACCTTAAATGTTCAGTCACGTTGCGTGTTTGCTTGAGCTTTCGGATGTGGCTGGGCATGGCTAGGTGAAATCAGCACCGGATGCGCGTAAAGAATCCGTCCCTAGCGTTCTTCTGTCCCAGGTTGATGCCTTGGTCCTACAAGACTTATCGTGGCCTTCACTCCGCACAGGCTTGCTGGAATGCTGGACAGCTAGAACTGTCTGCCCCCCTTTTCCTTGCTTTGTGAGGCGCCTGAAGGCCTGGAAGACTTCATCGGTAGATATGGCAGCTGGGCCCCCAAGGAAAGATCCAACTTTCAGGCTGCACACATGTGTGCGACAGCTAGAACGATAGCGCAACGAATGTTGCTGGCTCTTTGGCCTGCAAGTGTGCACGTCGGGCAGACTCAGCTTGGAGATAAGATGCACATCGAACTCTGTCGCATGACCTGGCTTCTCAGAAATGGACAAGAGCGTCGAGAGCATCCTCGGCCCGCAAGCTTTGAATGAGTTCAAGCTCCCTGGCAGAAGGATGTGTTCCCTTGTTGGCCGCTAATGGCTAATGCTCGTGTTTGGATGCTGTAGAGAACAGTAGTGGCTGCAAGCGCAGCCCATGGAAAGCACGAGCTAAGGTCGAACATGGCTGTGTTTCAGGGCAAGGTGGGCAGAACAACTGAAGGTCAAGAACCTAAAGCCACGGGATCGTTGCGCACGGATGCAGAGCAAAGCCAGCTTCGCATGCTAATGCGATTCGGAGCATCCTCTATGCTTTCCCGCTTGACGCCCACTGTCATTAATCTTGCATGTGTGCGCATGCGGTGGCAGGACGAGTACCGCGTGATCCGAACCCTGACGTGGCCAGGAGGCTGCATACTGACTTGCTCCGCAGTAGTTCGAGCCTTCCATTCGTTGTGTGTCGTGAGGATCCAACGAAATAGGAAGACTTCCATAACCCAGCAGTTGAGAACCGCATTTCTCACCTTCAAGCCTGTCAGCAAGCTACTAGTTTTCTTGGCCTGCGATTGCCAGAGGCGCTGCTACTGGTGGCGGACCAACAAGCATCATGTTGCAGAATCCCCAGGCAATGTCAACATGGATACGTGGGCGGCGCAAATTCCATAATTTGTCACATCATGAACTTCTATCCGAGAGTCTGAAGAGCGTAATCGAGGCACGATGTTTGCAAAACCTAGACGATATTTTGCCCTACATCTTTCAATCCAAAGCTGGAGTTTTAAGCGTCAAGGCATCAAAACGGGGCGCAAATACAAAGTCTGTTCCCATATCGTGTTGAATTATTTCTGTCGTAGATAGTTTGGAAGGTGGTACTAACAGCACGTACGACCGGGTCCCGAACCTTTAAGTTTTCAAGCAAGAATGTTGACAGTGTGACTTTAGAAGATGATGATGTGAACGACCGTCCCCCCACCGCCCCGACTCCGACCCCCCCCCCCAACCCCGGACCACCCCCGGCAGCCGATCCAAAGCCCAGCCAACCAGCCCCCTGCCCCCCCCCAGAAACCAGCGCATGGGACTTGGGGAGGGTTAACGAAAACCACGACTCTGGCCCTGAACGTAAAGGCCCCAGGCCTCCGGCCTCGGCGGATATTGAGGAATCCAATCCCAATATCTGAGTGTGGAAAGTGTGGATCCCTGCAACTAGGAATTGGGCTCGCGACCGATAGTGTTGCGTATGAGCATGTGATCAGACATGACTGCTTGCAAAGACTGGAACATGACATTGCCACAGACCGTCTGCCTACAGTCCGTACACCTCTGAGATTTCCCAGGCATCCCTTGGGCGCCCAGACTTTCGTTGCATGGTCGTCATGTTGTGCGTAACGGCAGCCACGCTTACAGCACATGCGGCTCTGCTAAGAACACTACAAAAATTGGGGCTCCACTGGCTTCCAAGCCATTTTTCAAAATTAGCACATGCCAAAATGTGGTGTGCAGCTTGGCTGCGCGGAACTGTATGCAGATCAAAAAGAACGTTTTTCTAGTCCAACATGGATGCTTGGGGAACTGCATGCGGTCCAAGATGAAGCCTAATTCTTGATTCTGCGCGAAGTGGGGTCGGCGGCCCCCTTCCCAAGTTCTCTTCGGAATGCAACTTGTACCAACTGCGGGGAACAGTGAGTCATTCAGGCTTAATCCTAGGCCCTAGGCCGGATATGCGCTGCATTCCACCCGGGTCAGCCAACCAGCGTGATTAGGATTGGCGTCCTGGACATTTCGACTCGGAGCTCCCGCCTGGCAAGCCGTGCCGTTTACGAGGCCTACCCGAATCGCGGCACTGGAAGCCTGGAAGCGGTTTGGAAGCATGACCACAATGCACACGGGAATGGTAGACCTCCAGCATGTTGCTGACAGGTTGAACCCTCAGCAATGCTTGTGGAGCTTTGCCGAGAGAGGGCATGGCCCTAAGCTTCGGTGCGGTTTTCTCAATGGGGATCATCTTGAAGCGACCGGCTGTCAACCAACAATCAGTGTGCTGATGCTGAAGCCCTGCCCAGATTGGCCAGCAGCTGATCATGTCCAGAACTAAGCCAACTGTAACGGGTAGCCGTGCACTGCTGATCTTGTTTGGACTTGCTACGACATGTGCCTCTTCATCATTTTGTGGGGCTCTGCAGCGCAAACACGCACAGCACTGGTGCTGCTACTGAAGCGCATTTAGGCATACCTAGGCTAGGCCAAAGGAGCACCTTGGTAGAAGCGTTGCAAGTGTGCAGGCGACCGCTCCAAAGCGTCTTGAAGTTTTTCATTGCGACTGCTTGCAGGCCCCGAGAGCACAAAGAGGCTGTCAAGAACTATGCCCGTGGATTTGCGACAAGTGACATCGGCTTGTTTCGCAGAGAACCGATTTTTTGCTGCTTGCCCGGGCAAGGATGACTAAGAGCTTTGAAGACAAGAGCATGCAACGGCGGGTTCAGTTGAGTGTTTTGTTGAGACGAAACAATGGACGGACAACTGAAGGACAGACCTCAGGAGTCTAATGAAGGGTAGCCACACAAACATGCACTGAGCTTCGCAAGATAAGCAGCGTGACAGCCGTATGTCAGCCAATCCTCATCGCCTTCACGGTGAGCAGCACCACATTGATACCATCCATGGAGACAGCGAGGCTGGAGCGTTTCTGCTAAAGCGTGCAGTGCATTCTCATGGGAAGCTCAGGCACTTAATCGTTGGACGAAGGGAGAACCTTACGCCGAGGCCGTGAAAGAGTTTGCCACGGACCAAGCGTGGTTGCTCGAAGGCTGTCGGGTGTCGCCAGCGACCCTCCAAGGTGTCCCAACCAGTTGGTTCGTTACCGAAGCTGCTTTGTGGTGATCTGAGTTGTCGTGCACGTCACAAGTTCCGGTCTGGTTTGTGGTGGACGCATTTTCGTAAGGCCTCGGAGATGTGCGGAGCTCTACCATGGAGCGTATCCAGAAAGAGCAGGGCAACGAAACGCGCGTGAAGGCCGCTTCCAGAAATTTACAGTACTGCTCGGGCAGGGATTCAAAGTGACCATGCCCATAAGAGGGCTTTGCGGTAGCTAGTTGTCATTCACCAATCACTCGGCCCGGGTCGCCGTCCCTGCAATTGGCTTTAGGGTCTGATATATCAACAGTTTAATGTTGCGCGGGGGAAGGAAGTGTCCCTTTAAGATCCTTTAAGATTCATATATCAAAACGGATGCCCCCCTGGAGGCCATGCTATGGGGTGAGGGTTCCAAAGGACACTTGAGCAGACGTCCTCGCAAACGACGTCCCAGACAGCTCTAGCTTTCGTCCCCACGCTCTGAAGTTGTTCAAGTGAATGATATACTGTATTAGACCTCCTTTCAGCATAAGTCCTGGCTTCAAAGCGCCATAAAACATAGTGTAGCTTGAGTTGATTCTTTTAAGGGCTTACTGTTTCGGAGTCCTCCACAATTTGAGAGGGAATCTAACTGAACACACTTCGAGAGGGAATCCACCTAAACATACGACGAGGAGCTGCAGCAGTGCGTTGTGATCTGTTGTAGTGGTAAAGGTCTGGGCATCGCAAACAACAGTCTTCGGCTAGGGCCGTGAGTGTATACGGTTGCATTGAGAACGACAGCTGCCCTGAACAACGACACTGAAGTGGATGTTTGTCATTTCCGGGATTCCGGATAGAATTGTGTGTGCAAGGTAGAGTTTCTTTCTGAGGACCTGACGCATTCTCCGCGTGCGAAGCAATTGGCGCCACGATCTCAGGGACACTGCTGATAGACTGCTTGAGAGGGTCAATCCTGCTTTGCCACTTGCGCGTAGTGTAAGGCGCGGCATCATTTCAATGGCCACATCTGGGCACAAGGCAAGTTTTCGGATGTAGCTTTCATAGAATTTGAAGACTCTACGGGCAGCCTTTTCGAATGACGAAGCATCTGCAAATCCATCATAGACATGAGAGGCAACGTTTTGGGTTAGATTTTCAGGTGATCCTGGCCATAATGGACACGGATCGCTTGGGTCCCGCGGCCTCCCAAGCTCCGATGTCTTCTGACTGGCGATGCGTGCTCGCTCTTACTTGGTTGCGCAGTGCTGCATGTTACACAAAGTTTCTCAAGACATCTTCAAAGGTGCACGCAGGAGTTTTTCACTTCTGACACCTTGGTGACGTCACTTTTGCAAATCTGACCTTGGAGCTATGTCATCTTCCCTCCAGGATTTTTCCTCGGCTTTGCTAGTTCTGGTTTGCAAGCAATTGGTCCGAATGATTCGGTTCTGCTGTCAGGAAGCCTGGGCAGGGTCGAATCTACTGTCTGTCACCGCCTTGCTGGCATTGTGCCGTATGCACAAGCCAAAACCAAACTGCAGGCCAAAAAACAAGGCTTCATGAGCTCGTACCCGCTCCATCGGAGTCGGGGCTTGAGTGCACTTTTTACAAGGTCACGACTTGGTTGGAGCGGGCCGGAGCCGTGCTACTGGCGGCCTGGAGCCAAGCTGTCTCAGGTCTGGGGAAGGTCAACGCAGCCTTGCATGCTGAACATTTGCACCAGGTTCTATTGCATTCAAGGACACCCACCAGACATTGCCGCAATATTTTTTGCTGTCAGGCAGCTGACGCGTCAGATATTGAGAACAACCGAGAAAGCAACCAGCTCAGATTAGGCGCATGGGTGCTTTGTGTTTCTGTTCTCGTTCACGATCTTCAGTTCATCAGGCATCCACATCGTACGTGCGAGATGGCCCCTATCGGCCCTTGGCCCTCGCTGACCCTAGCTAGCTTTTGATGCTGAGGCTTGGCCGCTGACATTCGAATGGGCTTGGAAGAACGAAAGGCTTGTCGATTGTTTCTTTATTCTGTGTGCCCTGCAGCCTGTCCTTGCTTTGCTTCCTTAGCAGCACCCGCAACCTGCAGTTGTCCGAGCATTCAAACACTGACAACTTCATAACGCATGTGGACTTGTATTGAACCACATACTTATTCGCACGCAGCGTTTTCAGGCTGGCTCCCCACAGGAAGCCCAGCTTCGGGCATCGAAGGCTCTTGGTGCTGAAGGGGTTTCTTAGCAGCGCCATTAGCTGTTTGCTGTTTGCGCGTTTTCTTGCCATCGCAGGTTGCCGCACAAGCGCGGCATGCTTTGGAGTTAGATGGTCGAGGCTGGAGCATGACGTTCCAGTCAGCGCTGGTAGCCTGGAGCAAACTGCAAATGGTGATTACCTTGGAGGTCCCTTGGGCTTCTTCTTGAATGATGAGGCCCACGGAATGTGACGGGTCAAGTTGTGCAGCGAGATGTGTGAGCTGTGTCATTGTCACGACAACTCGGGCTTCCCTCGGATCAAGATCAGAAGCCCGCAAGCATCGTGCTCGTACGCTTTCCAGGCGCTCGATTTCCTCACCGGCAGGCAGCAGCGCTTGCTGCAAATGCATCGGCCCCAGATATTGCGTGGCGCCTTACCCTTTGAAACGTCCCAGTGCTTGAGCAGATGGTGTTCCAAGGACTCGTTTGAAGGACCTTGTCCACCACACGAAGCCCAGGAAGCACTGGGAGGCTCCTGAAGTTCCTGCGGACAGCAACTGTACTGCATGGTGTTGCCATCCTTGATCGCTTCCTGATTCCGTCGCAGATTGCCGAAGAGCTCTGGGTTGTGCGCCCTGGCGAGCGCATACCTGGCCCAGAGACACGCCTCCAAGGTGCTGCATGATTACACAAATGCTATGCTTGTTAAAGGCTGCGTCAGGCGTGCCTTCTGTGTCCCAAACTATGTGACACCGGTATCTCAGCAATTAAAACCTTGCACAGGCCAGAAGCCGTTAGGCTTGCGCTTCGAGCCGCAGCCTCAAGAGTGATGTCGCGCACGCTGAGATGATGGTAGTGCTGTTCTTGTGGCCTCTCAGCATTCTGCCTTTCTCGTGAGCTTGTAGTTGCACGCGCTAGTTGCTTCATCATGTGTTCTGCGTTGCTCAACTGAGCAAAGAGAGGATGCGGAAAGCCCTAAGTCAGGTGACTGAGTGGCGAGCACTTAAGTCAAGAGAGCAGGACGTGCAGAAGAGTCAGATACAGTTGCATAGCTTGCCTACTGAAGCCTGCGTACGCTGTTGCCCAAGGTATGATCGGCTGGAAATCCCAGACCATTATCTTCGAGCGTGAAGCCTACCCAGCGAACGACGGTTCCGGCTTGGGCCGATCGTTGCGTTGCACGTCCTTTTCCCCCATTCTGCCCATCCTTTTTCTTTTGAGCTGAGGAAGCAGGCATGGAAAAACACGCGGACGACCTGTGGCGCCGCCTCATAGACCAGGGCCAGGCCAGGCAGAGCACACGGTGCGTCCAGGCAGATGCTGCTTTTTCCAAGGCAAAAGCCGAGTTCTCTAAACCACCCCCACAGCCACAGCCACCCCAATGGCCTTTTGTCGGTCGAAAGTTTCAAGGTTAAGGCTGCAAGACTGATTTGGTTGGAGAGTGGGGGCTTAGGGGTGAGGACCTCAGGGTGTAGGCTTCAGGGTCAGCGTTTGGAAGTTGGGCTTACGAGGGTTTGGGGGTGAGGTTTTTCGCTTGTCCTCGGTTGTGGTGGGTTTCAGAGACTTGTAGATGGCACCGTATGGCCGGACAAATTGCCACAAGCAAGGCACAACACAAACACAGAACAACGGCAATGGGAGATTGGCGGCAGCGGCCGTAAACGGAACAAACTGCTGAAGGCGGCAAACAACAGTATGCAGCTATGAAAGTTATCAGCACAAGTTTCAAATGGCTTCAAGCTTTGCAGGCCCTGGAGCCCACAGATCCCACGGAGCTATCTTGGTGGTCATCAGGGGCAATCGAGGTCGGCTGGGAATACTTCAAGACACCAAAATCCAATTCTGTCAATACTGGAATTTCCTGTAAAAAAGGCGGAGATACGCCAGAACGTCCTCGCGTCTTGGCCGGAAGAGTAGTGACCGAAAAGAATAGAAATTGATTTTAATCAATATGCGATAGATATTTCGATTTGAATTGATATTAAAGAAGGATATTTCTGGGGTAAATTTTTGGGGAATATTTGGCCGTGAATCATCTACTAGATATACTTAGCCTTCCCATCTACAGGATCTTTATTGGCGGGTTGTATATATACGCTGCCTAAAGAATTATAAAGAAATGAATAGAAAATTTGGAAGGACCCGAAAAAATAAATCGTTTATTAAGAATATTACGAATTAAAAATATATAAATATTTTTTCTTATATAAGATCGTATATAAATATTCGAAAATCGATATTAAAGATATATATAAATAATTTTGAAATAATATTTCAGAAATCTCTCTGAATTATGAAAAGGAAATATAATCGAGAAGAACTTATAGATTTATATTTTATACGTAATTGATATATGATCTAATTGATTTATCTTTTCATTTGGTCGATTTTCAGAAAGAAAATATATGATTGATAATTTCTAAAGATTCGATTTTGGAATCGTTTCTTCGGAATGAAAATTTCAAATTATTTCGAAATTTGAGATTTTCTGGAGGACCTTCGAAATGAAATATTTATATGAGTCGCGGTCAAAATTATTATTACCTTCATTTAATCTAGGAGGTAATTGTTACGTAAAAATCTCCAAGATCGATAGGGATTATCTTTAAATTATAAGCTTATTTCATTTAAACTAGGCTTGCGAGGAGATCTCTAAAATATGGAAATTGATAGGGGAAATCCTACTTCGGAAACCAAGGAAGATTAAATAAATAACAAATAATTGCGATGCCGCCTCATATATCGAATTCTAGAAATATAAGATTATCTGAGAATTCAGATTAATTTTCTTCTTCATCTCGATAGAAATAGAAAAAAGGAACTATAAGATTATCTGATTTTTTCGAATTTAGATTTGGATCTTTTTATATATCATATATATTATTCGATTGATTGATATTCCCAATAGATGACGAAGGCGATAAGCTCTCAGAATTATAGATTATTAGATTGATGATTCGATTCATTATTAGATAGAAAGAGAAATTTTGTAGATGGTAGATATACGGATAAATTGATTGGATAAATAGAGAGATAGATTAAAATCTAGAGCTTATGAAGATGATAGATTAAAAATCGATATGAAGGTATATTGATAAATTTAAGAATCTCCTAGATAATTTGAATGAAGGATTAATAATTAATGTATCGATAGATTTTCATTTTTAGGAACTTTGATAGATAGGATGATTAAATGAAAGAAAAAATTTTAGGTCGATAGGATGAGAGATTGATAGAATCTGCAGAAGATAAATTGATCTGCAAATTATATAGATTGATTGAGATAATTATCATTCGATATATTTCGAAATTGATAGATATTCAGAAAGATATTATTAAAGAAAGAGAGATTCATAGATTGGAATATTGATTGATTGATCGTCATTCCGAATTATCGAGAATCCGCTAGATTATGAGATTAGATATATCAGAGATTCATGATAAAATGAAGATAAAATAGATGAATTCATATATCATCAGATCAATTCTGGTAGATGATTTGAAGTATCTTTATTTCAATATATTCTAATTAATCATAGATGATCGTTATATAAATGAATTTCTCTTATCGAGATAAATCTCATTTTATGCTATATCGATAGAAGCATAATATTTATATCATAATATCGTAATCTTATAATATTTCTATCAGAGATAATTTTGAAGAGAGAAATCTAAAATCTTCGAAAATTTATTTTCATTTTCATAATATTAGATATTAATGATCTTCATTATTTATATCGTCTATATGAAATTTGATTCTAAAATTCAATCGGGAATATCCTTATAATTCTTGGTTTCAATTCATCCCTGAAATTTGATGAATATAAAATATCTATATCTTATTTATTCATTGAATATCATATCTTTATATTGCGCAATCTCAGAATATCATTATAATATCTATCCGCAGATTATTTGACAATATCTAATCCCAGAATATCTCTATAATATCTATTCGATGAATATTTTTATAATTTCTAATCATAATATATCTCTATATTGCCTAATTATCAAATATCTTCATAATATTCAATGAAAATCTATCCCTATAATGAATGATTATAGAATATCTTTGGATTCGAAAAAAAAAGAGATTATTTCCGTAATATCTCCGCATATAATATCTCTGGAATATCTAATCAAGAGATATCCCTATAATGATCAATAATATCAAAATATCTTGATAATGATCAAGAATCTATATAGAATATTCTGAATTTCCCAATTATCCGATAGTGAGAAAATTTTTTGGAGATCAATCTAGAATATTTCTATATTCTTATGATAATAGATCTCTAGAATTCCTAAATCTCCAATATCTTTAAAATAAT
This sequence comes from Symbiodinium pilosum, assembly GCA_905231905.1. Classification (NCBI taxonomy): domain Eukaryota; class Dinophyceae; order Suessiales; family Symbiodiniaceae; genus Symbiodinium; species Symbiodinium pilosum. The sequence goes on along the minus strand of CAJNIZ010002436.1, from coordinate 44,955 downwards.
GAATATTTTGATGATCTTCTCATATTCTATCTTAATAATCTCGCATCTCGTAATATATATCTTTATAATTTCCATTTATCATATTCTTATAAAAAGATCATAATAAATTTCTTATATATATCATAATGATTTTAGATTTGGGATTTTCAAAAGAAAATCATCATATCATATGATATATTGATCGAATGATAATTATCAAATCATCATATAGAAATGGGATAAAATATTCATCAGAAAAAAATTCGAAGGAAGAAATTCATAAATTTCAAGAATTGAGATCTTTCGTATCTATCTTCGGAAATGAATATATTGAGAGCTCCGAAGAAATAATTAAAGATATTATATCGATGATCGAATTATTCTGCAGATAAATGAAATGGAGAGAAGATAGATTAGAAAGGATATGTAAATAAGATCTATGAGATTATTGATCTCTCTTTCTCAGATCAAAATTATCTGAAATTTTCCAATCTCTATTTTTCCGAAGAATGCAATGCAAGGATTTCGGATAGAATATATGAAATATGCGAAATATATTCTCTGATTGAGATCTCGATCCTATATTTCTTCTATCTAATGATTTCTCTTAATCGAATCTAAGATTCATATATCTTTTTCTTATAAGATCATATCTAATCTTATTCGATTCTTTTCATGAGGAATTGAAATATATCATCTATCTTATTCTCAGAAAATATTTGATAATTTCTAGTGAGAATTCAAATATAGAGAGGTTTATCCAAAGATATCGGAAATCAATTTATTTCATCTCATATATATTCTCTCAAGATTCTCCAAATCCCTATATGACGAGGATTTATCTCAGATATTTTGATATATTTAAGAATTTTACGAATATAATATTTTAGAATATCTCTTTTCATATATTTCATATTTGATCACGATATTTCGAGAAGATATTAAAATATTATATTAAGAAAAATCTATGATGATATTTTTTGATATGAATTTCGATTTCATTTTCCAATCAGATATCTTCTTGAATATCTTCTTGATCGGATTCATTCATATATTCAGATTATCCAATAGAAAATTAGATTTCTTATCTCCTAGATCTTCCTCTAAAATAGATATTTATTGATATTATTCAATTGAGATCGGCATTTTCGGGAAATAATTGAGAATAAGATTTGATCATATTATTATCAAAGATACGATGAATGGAGAATCCGATTTAATCTTATATAGAATCGGATCCGAATTGATTAATCTTTTTCTTTCAAATCCTCTCTTGAGATCTCTGGAAAAATGAATAATCATATTCCTATCTATCATATATTCTTCATATTAGAAATTGTCTACTTGAATTTCCGAATTCATAATCGATTTTCTATTTCTTGCCATCTCTTTTTCTAATATTCTGAGAATGAATAGATCGCTTCTGATCGATGAATTTCATCTAAATTTCATTTCCGATATTATATAGATTATTGTCATTCTTCGAATTTGGGATCCGAATCGATTATTTTAGAAATCTCGGCAAAATTGAATCGAGATGATCCAAAATTATTGATCTTTTTGATCATAGGGATCTTGAAAAGAAGATTTATATATCCAAAATTCTATCGAATTTCAGAGATATATTCATATGATCATATAGAAATATCATCAGGATGATATGAAAGGATCTATCTGAATGAATGGGATCCAATTCTATCAATAAATGATAATTGCGAGATATCTCTCTCTTATCAAGATAGATTCTCGATCCGAATATTACGAATAATTCCGAATATGCGAATGATATATCAAAATCAAAAAATATCGACGATTTATATAAATGAATTATCTTCAGAATTCCTGATCTTCTATTTATTAATTTTCTCATTCGATAGTTTCTTTCTCGTCTATTTCATTTCGGAGAATATCTCGATTTCCTATTCGAAATTCGAATTATATGAATTGATTTGAATTATTTTCTTCAAATCATTTCGCCATGAACGTCTCGCTAAATGACGATATTGAAAATATGAAGGAAAAATTTTATCTTGAGATAATTTTCATCCTAGAAACATAAATTATCGGGAATTTAGGAATTCCGAGGAAATATCTAGGCGATATTCTAATGGAGAATCGGGAATATCTCGCTCAAATGAGATATCGATAAATAATAATATGATTCTATTTAAGGAATGAAAAATGATTCGTTATTTATATCAAGATAAGACGATCGATTCAGAAATCGACCAATTGACAGATCCTATAGATAATATATATGATAACGTCAGAGAATGATAGATCGTTAACTTTGATAGATCGATATATATTATAATCCAGAAATGCGAATTCGTCAGATTCAGCGATAGAAAAATGAATAAATCAATAAATTGACGCAGACGCACGAATAAAATGATAGATCGATAACGACAATCTCAACGATAGATTGATTGATTGATATATTGATAGATTGCAATATCGACGGATTTTCCTTTTCAGATGATTTGATAGATAGATTGATCGATTGAAAGATCGACGACGGATAGATAGACATATAGATTTCAGAGAATATTAGATCGATAGAATGAGAGCTCGATAGCTTTGATAGAAGATAGACGATCAGATCAAAAAATTATCAAATCTATTGATAGATTCATAGATCGTCAGATCATGAGACTAATAGATCATCAGGACGACGGACCGAAATAGGAAGAGATTGACAGATCGAATCCCTGATTGATTGATTATCATTCCGATTCATAAAATGGTCGTCAGAAATATGGGCGAAAATCCAGAAGCTTCGAGATTTAGGTCCGCCATGCTATCTATGGAGATTTCTGATTTCAGAGCTCCAAAATATACGGAATACGATCTATTTGATAATCCAAATCGTCACGCCGATAATCAGAAAGAAATAAATGAGGCGAAGAGAGGGCGGCGAGAAGAGGCGCGCGCAAATAAAAATTTCTGATTTTTTTTGATCTTGCCTCCGGATATATGAAATCAGAATCGTTAATTTTTCCAATTTATTCGGAATATCAGAATTCCGTGAGAGATATCTTAAAAGAGAAACAATGAAATTATATCTCATGAGAATTTCGACCGCCAATAACCGCATTTTTCTTGAGATAAAAATTCTATATGAGAAATCGACAAATTCAACGATAGATAGATATAGATAGATATAGATATATATCTATCATTAAAATAATATATTGATATATGATTAATGAAAAAACTGATAAATTCGAGAATTCATTGAATATATAGATTCGCAAATCGATATATGATAGATCTTGGCGAGAAGAAAGGATAAATAAAATCCTTTGCATGATTATGAAATTGAAAGACGTCGAATGAAAGAAATATTAATAGATATATTATTGATAGATGAAATCTTATATTATCAAGGAATCCTGAATAATAATGAATCTAAGGATTTTAGGGATTTCCTCTATCAATAATAGAATTCCAAGTCCCAGGTCATATATTGAAAATCAGCGCCGCCCGAAAGATCCAGAGATTCAGAAATTCGCAAATAAAAGAGAGAAGACGAATATAATGAGATGAGGATTTGAAATATGCACGTGCCAGCGGCGCTAGACGGACCTCAATTCGTATAAGAACGTTTAAATTTCAAGGCTTAAGGCGAAGATTCATGGATTCGGAGGCGACGCCGATTTCAGGCGTCCAGGTGTATTGGATCCGTCATTATTATATGAGATTCTCAATAGATATCCTCCTGATTCATCCGATATATAGATTTAAGAATTATTCGATTAAGGATCCGAGAAGAAATATAATTAGATTCTATCATAGATTTCTATTATCATATATATATTCCTATATGAATTAAAATTCAAGAATCCTATATAAGCTTTATAGGAATCCTCTTCTCAATAATACGAATATTCATAGATTGTCATAGAGATAATCTTCAAAGAAAAATCGTCTCCATTTTCAAGACCTCTCGTTTTCTCAAATATCATAATTTCATTCCCAAATTGATAAGAGCATAACGATCTCTCAAAGATCTTTCATATCAATATCTATATGAAAGATTCTGAAGATATCTCGTTCAAGATTGCAAATTGAAATAGAAAAGAGATATCAATCTCAATAATTATCCGAGAATATTATAGATAATATATTCATCATCTCATTTTCAATAATTCATAGGAAGATTTTATTTATAACGAGATTTTATTTTCAAAATAATCATAGATTATCAAGAAGAGAATTCCAATCATTATCGTATAATCGTATCATCGAAAAATATAATAATCGAGATATATATTTGATAAATGACGGAAAGAATTCCAAATCTCGTATCAATAATAATATAGAAATATATAGAAGAGAAATTTCGAATAAATATCTTAATATAATATCGGTTTTAATTTGAAATATTAGAATTCGTTCAAGAAGAAATGATTTAAATTCTCATCTAAAAAAGATAATATCTTTTAGATTTTATGATTCAATTCTTTAAATTCAGATTCGAATTTATATTCTTGAGATTGAGATAATCAGAGAATAATATTTTCATGAAAAATCGATGATTCTATTTATATTACCATAATTTCATTAGTTAAAAATGAAAAATCGTCAAATATGATTGATAGAAAAAAATAGTTTAAAAGAATTTCTCTTGAAAAACGATTCAGAAAAAATTATTCAATGCACGGTAATCATTCGAAATCTGGGTAATTGCTCTATAGAAAATTGCAGCATATAATATCGTTTTCCAATTTTCGGCATATATAATATCATTATCATTTTTAGGAGTATAGTTTCGTTTTCCAATCAAAATCCTATATCACGAAGCCAATATCTATCCTTTTCATATCTCCTACGACCGATAAAAACCACGCATCATATAAATAAAAAATTCTAAAATAATAGAGAGAAAGATTTCAATATATTTCTGTACATTTTCAATAATTTTATATTTCTCATCAGAAAAATATCATAATCATCTCCAAATTAGAGAAATAATCAATAACGAAATCTAAAATCAAATAATCCGAATAGAAATATATTAATAAAGAAAAATTCATTTCGAATATTCAGAATTATTTCTTCAATATATCAAATTCAGATCTGAATTTTTTTCTATGAATGAATTAGATTCTATCCTTATATTAAATTATCAATTCTATTTTTTCAAATTCGCCAGCCTCCTCTCCTTATCACGAGCTTCGATTTCCGCCCCTAAATTCGACTAACTATGATCCTTTTATGCGCTGCTCCCGAATATTATCTATCATTATCATCCTCATCATCATTCATAATAATAAGCAACCCCCCCCCCCAGGATCGCCCTCCCGGCCTCATAGCCGCCGGCACCTACATATCGACGCACGACCGCCAATACCAACCTCCAGCTCCTTCATGCTCCCCCTCCCCCACTCCCAGCTTTCCCCCCGACGGCCCCCCCCTCCCCCCTCCCCAATAAATGAATCTATTCAAATCGAGCTAGTAATCCAAGACTACTTAATAGCTATACGATCGACTAGCAGCTTATTTTCTATAATAGCTACGACGACTTTATACTTAGACGGTAACGATACGAAAATCTCAGATTCTTTACAATATAATCCGAGCGCGCTAAATTCATTATATTCAGCAGAGACCGATCTTCCAAAAATCCGAGAATATTTTGGAAGGTCGGTCCAGGAAAACGCGGGCAAATAGAAGACGGAAGAAGGCCGCAATTTTGTATAAATTATATAGAATGAATAGAAGTATTTCGATCAAAATTCAAAGATTTATCTTAAATTTCTGGATCGAGATCTGTATTTCAAAGGCGAATTTGAATATCTCCCAATAATAATAAATATTGAAATTAATTTTTCGTCTCCTTTGCCTTTGCCGCACGGCGCTCGTCTTTCAAAGGCCATTGCCACGCTCTCAGGCAGTCTGCAGCTTATTGAGGCATTGCTGGTGCGGTGGAGGTGTTCCACCAGTGGATAAAAAGAATGGGGATGCGGCTTGAGTGAAACATGCCCTGCGCTGCATTTTAGCAAGCGGCTGTGGGATCTGCATGCTTCCCATCTGCGCACTCTCGCAGAGTGCCAGGCAAAGGGGAGGCAAGCAACATAGACTTGCATTCGTTCCACGTGGCGCGAAAGGATGTTCCACATAAATGAAAAAAACACTCAACGGAGAATGGCAAGGATAAATTGCTCCTCAGGCCCTCACCTTGTACAGCTTTGCTGTGGAAGGGACCGCTAAATGAACCCACCGCTGCTGCGATTTCCGGTGGGACGAGCTACTCGCAACATCTGCTGGCAGCTGCCTATGACCGTGCTACCTTGCTTTTGGCTGCGCTGCACTTGGGTATGGGGCAACGAATCTAATGTCTGAGCAAGGAAGGCTGCCGAAGACTGGGTCACACGTTGGTGATCAACGTAACGAAGAACAGCAGAGATGATGTCGGCCTCCGGGTACACTTGCCCTCTTCCACGCTCAGCAGCTATGAGCTGTTTGGTTTCGGATGTCTAGAGCGCTCTCTGAGTCCACCCAGCAGCCTTGGCTACGTGCTGGTAGCGAAGTCCTTGTCCCAACCCGTGCCGTCTTCCTGCCGAGAAGAGAACGGCTACAGTTATGCTTGAAAAAGAAGGTATCAGCGGGTCTAGCAAGGGACGGTCC
>CAJNIZ010002436.1:4811-35743 GCA_905231905.1 Symbiodinium pilosum | reverse complement strand
GTGTCGAATACATACATGGGTGCGGAATAGGGAGATTGGCTGAACGGAATAAGGGTGTTGGTGGTGGTGCTGGTGGTGGTGGTGGTGCTGGTGCTGGTGCTGGTGCTGGTGCTGGTGCTGGTGGTGGTGGTGCTGGTGCTGGTGCTGGTGCTCGTGCTGGTGGTGGTGGTGGTGGTGGTGGTGGTGGTAGTGGTAGTGGCGGTGCTGGTGGTGGTGGTGGTCTCCTACTTCTGGTGCGCGCTGGTGCTGGCGTGCTGGGGTGCTGGGGTGCTGGTGTGCTGGTGTGCTGGTGTGCTGGTGTGCTGGTGTGCTGGCGTGCTGGTGCTGGGGTGCTGGTGTGCTGGTGTGCTGGTGTGCTGGTGTGTTGGCGTGCTGGTGTGCTGGTGTGCTGGTGTGCTGGCGTGCTGGTGTGCTGGCGTGCTGGTGCTGGTGTGCTGGCGTGCTGGTATGCTGGTGTGCTGGTGCGCTGGTGTGCTGGTGCGCTGGTGTGCTGCTGGTGTGCCGCTGGTGCGCTGGTGCGCTGGTGCTGTGGTGCTGGTGCTGGCGCTGGTGCTGGAGGTGCTGGCGGTGCTGGTGGTGCTGGGGGTGCTGGGGGTGCGGGTGCTGGTGCTGCTGCTGGTGTGCTTGGAAACAATGTGGGCAGGTGTCTCGGCGGCTGCGTGCATGCACCGAGCAACCGCGCTGTGGCAGCAGGCTCAGTTGCAGTTCTCCATGTTCCAGTTATTCTGCGGGGTTATGCTCGAGAATGTATGCATATCGCTAAGTTTTGGGATGGGGTGCCGTTGTCTTCGGACATAATCATTAGCATGGCAAGCTTGACGGGCTCCAGGCTGTACTGTGGCTTGAGCAAGCGCTGTGTTTCGAGATGGAATTCAGGTCATGGCAACGTTCCGTGTATTTCCTGCAGTCCTCATACTCCAGTCCAAGAAGTCGTCTGTTGGTGGTCGCGTCGGGAGGCGCAAGCGGTCATTTAAGGCCCGGTGAATGCCGCTGGTATCGTCCGGGATCTCCTCTGGGCGGTATGCGCCCAGCGTGTTGGCATCGGGGAAGCAAATCAATGTGGCTGCTGTCCGCGCAGGAAATGCGCGCAAGCAGTGTGCAGACGTTGTGGCGCTGCCGCTCGGGTCCCATCGCGGAGTACAAGTCAAATCACTAAATCTCTGTATCACCCAGAAAACTGAAGGCTGGTCTGTCCAATCTGCACTGGGCCTCGACATAGATCTCTTGGGCTTGCTTCTTGTGCCGGGCGTCTTCACCCAACAGTATGTCCGAGGCCTGGTTTCAGACAGGCACAGCGATACCTCGACGGGGCAAGCAAGCCTTTTGTGCTCCAATTGCCCTGAACTCGTAACATCTGAAGATGCACCGAATCCTTGGTGCCAGACGATATTATTGGTGCTGCTAGCGAATCATGAAAGATCCCACAAGCAAGCGTGCACTTGGGCCCCAAGCTCGGACGAATTCAAATATAAAAATGCAAATCACTCCACACCTGCACCTGCCAAACCTACTGGATCTGCGTACAACATATTTAAAGATAAAGCAACAACAACGACAACAAGATCAGGAGTAACCATGGGTTATCCGTATGCGTATGGCACATGGAGTTCCGAAGTGTCCTGCCTCTCCACACATGCCTGTCCCCACAACATAGTAGCCAAAATAGCAAGACCAATAGAAATGACTGCGGCATGACGAAAACTACGAGACCTAAAGAGCCGAAAAACATGCTGGCTATTGTGCTTGCCTCGGACCCGCTCTGGCAGACGTGCTGCACCGTCATGCACCGTCAAAAAACACTACTACTACTCCTCCTCCTAGAAAAACTGTTCAAGGGACCGTCAGGAAACGAATGAAGCTTTTGAAGCTCCGAACCTGGTTGCTTCGTAGCTGCACCCTGAATTTTGAAGCTTTTGGCTTCGCCTGAAGCCGTGAAGCTCGTGAAGCCAATGGCTTCGCCCGAAGCCCTGAAGCTAGTGAAGCCAATGGCTTTGCGCTTCACAGCAGAAGCTCGTCTGAACCACCCTTAGCGTGCAATCGCTATTCATTCCATCAAACACTTCTGCTACAACTACAAGAACAACTGCTGCTGATGCTGCTGCTGCAACACACAAACTACTACCACGCCGCCGCGCTCCTACTACACTGCTACAGGTAGTATTACTGCTAGTGTTGCTGCTGCTACTACTCTGCTTTGATGTCGACTGATGACTATTAAGACCAGCACTTCCACATCTCTAGCAGCTGCAGCAGATCATCGACCAAAAACACATGCAAACAATCTGTCCGCATCGAGGGCTTCGGGAGACACATCCTAGCTTGTGGGTTCGAAGCTCTACAGAGAACTTCGCTTGGCATTTTTGCTGACATAAGAAGTGGCTAAACAAGATTATTGAAGCATGTTGAAGCGATGAGGGTCCAAGTCGTGAACAACTGCCAACATAATGCAGCGTCCCATACGCTGAGCAACACAATCACTGCATACAGCATGCCTGCAATCAAGGTTCAGAAGCAGATTCTCCGGCTTGAGATCACCTGAATTGCAACCAGCTGCCTGCTAACGGCGAAATGAGTTCATCCCATACACGGCCGAGTGGCGGAACACAATCTTCTTGCCTCAGTATCCCGCGTCATCTCGAGATGTTTCCGAATATCTTCAGGGCAAAATGATGGGAAACTTCTAGCTAAGCGCAATGTCTGTTTGCCATACGACTCTGAGCCCGCCCCTGCTCCTGCTGCCATGGAGCTGTGCAGATGCTCGAACGCATGCGTGACTCCAGCGAGATAGAACTTGGCATGGGGCTCCTGCACTGATCTTGAAAGATGCGCATCTTGCCGTCCGAAGCAGTATGCAATCAAAGCATCCAACACGTTCTTCAGGCAGCTGCTATCTTTAGCCGCGGACCATCTGGTGTGACATGCCTAGCTCTGTTGCAAGGCTCAAGCACTCCGTTGACTTGTCACCATGCGATGCGTTGCTGGCTCGTCCTTCCCGAAGAGCCCCTTCTTGTTGTACGTCGCATACAATTCTCCGCCGAGTGCCAACTCCTGCAGTTTGAAAATATGGCATATTATATCTTGTTGAGTTGCCTGCCCCTGTTGCAAAAGAAGGCGCAGTACTTGCAATGGCGGTCCAGCAGAAAGTAGAGCGTCTGGCTGCCATTGTAAGTCTCAAAGAGCTTGACCTCAGTGGCTCTTAAGAAATGTCGCTTCGTACGGGGACACGGGGTCGGCTGCTGCCAAGATCTGCCAAGGGACGATGAAGGGCGAATCACACATCAGCTGGACGTTCTTCTCGCTCATCACACTTTGCTGCATACCGGACTTCACAACATAGCCTTTACCTGGGGCATTTGTGGGGCTTGTCGACGATATTTACCACACTGTCTGCTGGCAGTCTGAAGCAAGCATCTGAGGTTGAGACTAAGTGCCTTCAAGGCGTATGTGTTGCCGTTTTCCACCTGAGTAACAATGGCTATGGCCAAGCTTCTGTTCACTGAGTGTGGCCTTGCCTGGCCACCTCCCCCGAATTTGCCTTTTGGTTCCTCCCCGATATCTGCAGGCGATCTGCGTGCTCCACAAGCTCCACGGCACCAAAGCCGCCACAGCCGAGCAGACCAAGCTGCTTCAAGTGCTTCCTGTCTGTGGAATTGGGACATTCAAATTTAAGCGGCTGTGAAGAAACATCTAGAAACTGCTACAGGCAACACCCACCTCTGCATGCAAGTGCCACATGACATGTTGCAGACTGGCCGTCCTTTCAATGTTGCCGAAACGTTTTTGGGAACCTGGCAAGTGCAAACCATGTACTGAGGCACAAGCAGAAAGCCTCAACCTGTTGACACACAACTCTCATGATCAACCTGTTTCTATGTGTTGCAAATCCTCCTCCACTAAATCTGCCAGCTCCCCCTGCATGCACCATCAGCCATTAAAAGCGGCCTCCGGACAAGTCCTGGATTTACGATGGTATATTCCTGTAGATCAGCACTGCTTCTGCAAAGTTGACTTGAGTCCGCAGTATTCTGCGCTGGAATCACCTTTCTACAAATTACTACTCTAGATCTTGTTCCTGCACAAGGTGCAAAGTCGTGGCAAAATGCCAACTGCTGCCTGTGTTCGGTCGAACTGCTGGCTCCTTCTTGACAGCGCTCGGGGCATCCTTCCAGCCAGGAGGTGTTGCATTTGTTTCCATATGTTCCATTCATGCTTCCTTCTATTTCCTTCCTGTCCTTCCCGCGCTTGTTGAGTTCGTCAAGGGGCTGCAAGATCATCTCGAACGTCTCCTTGTCCATGACTAAGGCCTGGCAAGGTGAGGCCGTGTGAGTCCTTGCCCTGAAGCAAGCATGCGGAAAAGGCTGCGCACATTCCCAAAAAAGTCAATGAGCCCGTATGGAAGACTCCACATGTTGAGCATCAGAGAAGTTCTTCAGGCTTTCTGAAGCCTTGAACTCCGAAAACATGGCACATGTTTCAGGTTTGCGCATGCTTGTGGCAAGGCCCATTCCTGTCTCCTGACGAATCTCAGAAGAAAGAAATACAGAATAGCTGGTTTAACTGGACAAAGGACTTTGTCACACCACTCTTTTTGGCGGGTCTCTCCATGGAGTCCGTGGCCACAACAGGCGTGCTCAAAGCCAACGCAAGCTTCCAAGGAGTCTCGGCTACCTACACCAGCCCGTTACTCTTCTTTACCAGAAGATGTACAAAATGGTTAAACTCTGTGTGTTATGTGTATTTGACCTATGTCAAACCTTAATGGCAGTAGCCTTCGCTGTCTCAGAGGTAACGGTGATGGTAGCAATTCGAGGCTCCTCCACACGAGACGGTCGGCTTTCTTTTATGTGTGAATTTGGGTGCTGTCTTCGTGGCGTTTTCAGCTCCTTGGTGAGCAGCGCTCGCTCGCCAAACATGGGAGCCTGCACGCACACACAGGCCAATGCTGCCACTTTCCAGCCACGTGTTCAACACTGCTCCTGAAACCGATTTTGTGATTCTTGTTGCCTAAGCCCTAATCCGTACTCAAAGCTGTAGCGCTGACTTGTGACTCTGCAGTGACGGCCTCCTTGCCAGAGGCTTTCAATCGCGTCTGCTCCGTGCTGTCCTTGATGACAGCAACCTGCCATGTCAGCTTCAGAGTCAGACTTGCTGTCTGCTCGGAGCATGCAACCGCGTGCTACAACTGCGTTGGCTAACTCCATTTGAGCCTCGCCCTCAACGAGGATGTAGAACGCATCGCCTGCCTCACCCTGCTGAAACACGTCCTCTGGCGCAGTGCTGTTGGATTAAAATCGGGAAACCGACCTTTCACAAAATGCATGTCCCTGGACTTTTCATCTATTCGTATGCAAGACATGTGCGTTGTGCAGACAACTGAACACGCTGTCTCCTCACTTTTTGAGAACGACATCTCTGTCAGGGCTTTCCTCGGCAAGCAACCTACATTAACAGCCGATGCAAGCTGAAAAAAGGAAATTTGTTCTTCTCAGGATCCGATGCTGGCTGGTTGCATGTGAGAGGAAAAAGTAAATCGCCTCCACTGCCTTTTGATGATCCCAGCACGCTTGGGAGTCACAAGATTAAGGAATGCTTTCAAAGGTTGTACAGGGTGTCGAGAAGATGAGATTTGAAATCAGTTGGCTTTGAGGCTACGGTAAGGTCCGGGACGACTGCCAAGTTCGGACACTTCATGTCAATTCGGCTGTAATGAGGCAGACCTGAGTGCTTTCTCTGTTCTTTTGCTCTTTGGTGTCCAAGCCTCGCAACCGCCTCCTTCTCATCTGGCTTCAGCTTGGCAAGCACTTGAACCTGCGCCAGTCACTCAAGCAGATGCCAATATCCTTTACCCCCCCTTGGGAGGTGATCGACAGCTGCAGCCTGACATGACCTCAAGAAGTACCTACATCAGAATTAGAACAAGTTGTGCCAGATCTCCTTGTCCAGATATCCGACATAGTCCTGCAACAGGGGCTTGTCAGCAGTGTCTGTTGAGATGAGTGCTGCGACCACTGTTTGATTTGAATCACACACGACGCGCTTTGTTTTTTTTTTGAGCCTTAATTCAGGCTCTACACTGTCAAGCACGAAGCTTAGCCTCAAGAACATGCTTCAGGTCCACTAAATAATCAAGCTCAGCCTTGGATGAAGTGAGGATTCTGCTGTGGGTTGGCGACAGGCATCCACACAGGTGCTTGTCACAGTTCAGAGTCAAGATTACAGGACGCGCTTTGTGCACACATCCGGCGTGCGATTTTGTCCCGATCTGCGTTCGGCTTTGGATTCTGTTTACAGGGCCTTGCCAGTCCCCGAAAACATGCGCTCTCGCACTCCCACCGATGCAGACTATTGCAAACTTGAATGCCTGCGGATACAAAGTTCTCTATGTCTATCCCCACTGTCCTTGACGGTGTCTTGCGCCGATTTTGCGAGTGTCGACTTGAAGGTCTTTCTGTCAATGACCCAGACCTTGATGTGACGGGATGGCTGAAGGAAAGCGTCTCCAGGCCGCATTTTGCCATGGTTTAGCAAAAACCTATCCGCGTTGGCAAGCCAAACTCCTTTTACTTAATCTAAACCCCAAACTGTGAAGCCCACAGAGCGGGAGTACCTAAGACAAAATGAGCCAGGTGGCCACAGAGTCCTGCACTGCTCGCACTGATGCAGCGCGTGGCGCAAAGTACAGCAGTGCCAGCCTCAGTACGGCTGTGATGGGGCCTAGGGGTATGATTCATCCTTCGTAAAGCGCAACTGTTTTAAAGGCTGATCTGCAGTTTGAGTCTTGGTGGCCTATGGCCTTTGGAGCATCTTTCTGTAACGGAACTTGTTGGGATTTGTTTCTTGACCTGGTCTGCGTAGGTCCATTCCAGGTCAAAATCCTGTTCCGACATCGTTGAGTTTCAGCCTCTGGTCTATTCTCACGAGTGTAACAGGTGTTCTCCAAAATCCAATTGCCGTTGAGTCTTATGTAGACAAGGATATGTGCCACATTCCTTGTGCTTGCACTGTGTCTTGGTAACTCGTCATGTGCTTTTCTGTGAGTGTCTCTAACATCCAACTTCACCTGTGCTAAGCTGTAAGTTTGGATGACTGTTTGAGGCGCCTTGCTGCAGTTTCGATTGTCAATCTCGTGGCCTGCGTTCTCCAAATAGCACTGTAAGCCTGAATGTTTCCAGGCTTAGAGATCCTGCCTGACAATACTGTTTACCTCAAACTAGACAGGAGTTTCAGGTCATATCAGGTCAATCTGAGGTTAACGACCAGGCCGCAGACCAGCACGTACGATTTCCCATCCTCTTTGCGGCCCAGCAGCTCACCAAAACTACCGCCAGCGGATACGATACCAAGGGACTGCGCTGCTGCCTAATCAAGCATGCTCTTCACGGCGGACTCACATCGGCTGCCAGAACTCATTGAACTTCTTATGCATGTCCATGATGATAACATCACACTGAGTATCGCTGAGCACCATGGCAACCCAAGGCCTGCCTGCGCTGCATTGGCGCTTTGTGCCTGAGACTCGGTCTGCGTCACTGAGATGGAGAACTTCCCACTCTGAACCTGACCAGAAGGGACTTCCAATCACATAGCTACCCAGCCTACAATTCCGACCGCAGCAGCAGCAGCAGCAGCAGCAGCAGCAGCACAAGGCGCTTCACACATCTCACGCCGAGCAGCTATATAGAAATAATCAGCGTTGAGATCACCCTCCTGCAAAACATGTCAAACGAACAGCTGGGCAAGTTAGACAAGTTCAGGGTGAGACGTGAAGAGGAAAGCGCGTTTGGAAGACAGCACTTTGCTGTTGTGCTTCTACTTGTCGCACGCGTTGCACCATGATGGAGGAGTGCGATCACATCACACCTGTCCTTTATCAGCTCCTTGCCAATGGGAACTGTTTCTTTCCTCAGCTCTTGAGCAAGACTACACTCCTTCGACTAGCTGCCAGTACCACTCTCGTGACCAAGCTTCCATGCTGCATCGACCAGAACAGCAACCTGCTTGTCGTCTAGCGAAACGCAGCTTTGCCTGGGCATCCAGGATTGACAATAATTGCACTCTCTCATTGTGGAAAACAATTCGGCCGAACGCCTCTTGTTGGAACCACTGCCGGCCTCTAAGAAATAAAGCTCTTGGAAATCATGTGATGCAGGGACATGAGCACATTGGGTTCGGGTGTACAGCCTGTCCTTGCAATTTGGACATCTAGACTATACAGGTGTGCACTTCAACGGTTGGCTATTTTCAGCCCTATCTTGAGACATCCACACATTCGAACCCCAGACACCTATTCCGCAACCCTAAACTAAAACTGAGGCTACAATATACCGGTAGTGGTCTCCGACATAGAAGCTCGGGGTCAACGCCTAGCGGGCAAACAGGCACAACAAGAGAAGAGCTGAGAAACAAAGTACAAGATACAACAAGAGCCCGCGCTAGACCCTGCAGTACCAATAGAGTGACATCTTGCCGCCATGCGTCAGGTTCTGATTGTTTCTCAGAGCTTGGACCATCAGCTTCCGCTCCTTGCCACTCAGCAGACAGAGGATCGAGATTCATGTGCCAACTGTGTCGCGGCTGCTGCGGCTGCTGCTGCTGCTATGGAAGGTTACGGTTCTCTGCAGAAAGGCTGGGAAAAAGTGCCTCCTGTTGCGCAGCTATTACGCCCGCCGGGATGCAAAAGCAGTATTACTGGCCGATTCCACTATAAAGATCCAAGGCTGTCCGAGGCACTTCGGCCGTCTTTGGGCTGGGCGGTTTGACCTCGGGCGGTGAGACAACACTCGGGAGGTGGACAGGGCATTCTACCAGTCGTAGACATGTGTGCCTCCAACTCTTTGATTGCCCCACCAGCAACAGCCTGAAATGCGTGACATTGCCAATGTGCCAGCTGCAATGGAAAGCTTTGACTCGCACATTTGCTTCTAGCCGGTGCCTTTCGCTGCGGGAAGTCAAGCTTCTCTCTGAGGCCCATCTCCTGAACGGCGATACTCTGATCTCATGTATACTACACGGTACCATCTGATCTAAATCGCTGCACCCCAACTGAGCGCCCCTTCTTCGTAAAGCTTGTAAGCAGGAAAAGGTCATAACATGTCATAAGTAACGCATCTCATAGGTACTGCTTGTAAGTTCAACTTAGGGGCACCACCATTTTGTGCCTCACACCTTCCACCCCCTTACTCACCCTGCGAGATGGCCCAACTGGAGTTCCGCACAAATCTCGGAACCAGCCCTCAAACAAGTCATTCGAGTGGGAGTTTGCAGCTTCAACCGCCACTGGCAGCCCTTCAAGCGGTCGGCTGTTCACGAAGCTACAGAGGATCGGTGGCCATGGATTTTCGAGTTCTTCTGGGCAGTCCATTTACCAGTACTCCCTCGCATGTCCAGGGAACCCAGTATGTTGCGCAGCGTAGCAACTGCACTACACACCTGAAGTATCCTTTAGCCCGCGCAAGCTGCGCCTCGAACTTGGTCCGAGAGATCCTGAGATGGGCCCCGTAGCCAGCCAAGCTGCGCTGCAGGTCTTTACTGACACTGATTCAATGCCAATTCGCGTGTGGTGCTTTGCTTCACTCCTCAGACTTAAGGCAAGCAGCATGTAGGTTTGCAGCTCCGACTTGGCAACTATTGAAGCTGTGCGCGGCTCGTCCCGAAGCAGCGCGTTCTCTCCGAAGTAGTCGCCTCGCGTATCCGACATCGCGCTACAGTGCCCCGGAGGACTGCTGACGGATCTTGGTTGATGCTGACGGCAAGCCAATCGGTGGTTGATGCATGGCTTCCACATTGCGGCATGCCTTGTTTGAGAACTGCCACCTCCTTCCCGCCGACGGAAACAGAGGCCTGCAACGGCAGCAACAGCTGCAGCAGCAGAAAGTCAAGCATGCGGCTCCTTTGAGATGTTACTTGCCAGTGGGAAAGGTGGCAGGACTTGACAATCGGATGATCAAATATGATCAAATGGTGCGTGCTTCAAACTCTGCTGTCTTTGAAGCTTCATTGCTAAAAGCCCATGCTGGGCCACCATGCTTCAACCAAGACACATCCCCGGACCGGATGATGTAAAAAGCGTCACCGACGTCTCCTTCGGTGATCACCTCACTTGGGCTGAGCCAAGAACTGATAGGTCACAGTGTCTCAGCTTGCTCAAGCTAATCCAAGCTAAGATCAGCTCTTTGTCACCAGAACGGAACGTCTTCGGCTCGCACGCCGACGCTAGTGTGGGAAGCCTTGGACTACAGCGACACAACACTGATTTAGTTTTCTCGCTCATCGAGAAGCTCCATCAGCTGTTGACTGCAGCACAGCCGCTCTGTTTCCGGCAGTCGCTGGAACAGCTTCACCTTTCGGCTGAAATTGTTACCAATACATCGTCAAGCATCCGCTTCACAGCCACTCCACGTCACTTTCGATAGGGCGGTTCGAGATCGTTAGCTCAAGAGAAGGTGCCCACAAACGAAGATGTCCATCTCTTGGCTTTTTCAACGCATCTGGATAATAGCTACAGTATCAAGGGTCTTCTTTTCCCTGATTATGTGAGCCGGCCTTCGTGAAATATGCTACCAGTATGCAATCCAAGCTATAACAGGACTCCAGGACAGTGTCCTCTAAAACACAAAGTGGCTCCAGCCCCTGAGTGGAAGATGGATTCTGATAAACCCAACGTCAATCTTCGCATCCCAAACACCCGAAAACAGCAGGGCACAAACTTGCACAGGTGACAGCAAGATGGTCTCAACTTGTGCCTGTAGCAAGAACTTGGAAGCACCCGAAGGAGCAACTGGTCGACTTGCCCCTGGCAAACGGCTGGCTGGACAGAGAACAGACTCAGCAAATCAAGTTCACATCACTCATTATTGAAAGAACAGCCGCAGTCCCAACCTCTCGAATCGGACATGGGCTGAGCTGGCACATCCTGGGCTTGATTTTTTTTGTTAGGGCCAGACAGATCTCCCGACAAGCGCAGAGCGCCTCCGGGGCGTGACTGCAGTCGGAGCATAGTAGCGCTCCCATTGCCCCACCTCCAGCCCCGACAAAGCTAGGCACAGACCCTTGCAACCGCCTTCAAAGGCTGCAACAACGCAACTCTTGACGTCCGGCCTTCTGCAGCGCAGCTGGCAGGGCAGGTCTGAGCAACAGCAAATCTGCAGATGAAAGCACCAGCTCGCGGCCCTGGCAAGCTGAGCTGGGCTGCTGAAAGAGTTTGTCATCATGTAATAAAAGGTCAAACAAGTCGACCTTCTTGATGTATCCTGTTGCGTTTAGGTAAGACAGTCCTACAAAGCCTGGCTTTCATGTGCTTGTGTGGCCGCCGCCTCCTCGCAGTGTTTAGATGCAAGCTTGCCCTTGCAATTCTGGTCCTGTATTTGGAGCAAATGAAATCCATCCAGTCCCCAGCAAAACGACTCACCCACGCTAAACGTTTTGAGAATTTCAAAAGACCCACATTCCATGGCAATGGCATGTTTTTTGTGCCAACATGTGCACCCAGCTTAGCTCCACCTGGTCAGCAAAGTGCATCAGCCCTGTCTGACTTATTGCGCGAACGAATGCATGATTCCCAGCCTAATTATTCAAGCGTACGGACTTGCACGCTTTTTGCAACCTAATCTAACCTAACCATGCTCAATCATGCTCATACCGCTACGCTGACCCTGTGCCGCCCATTATATTGGAATCTACCATTCTTTTCCTGCGCATGAATATCGAGGGTCTGCTGAAGGGAAATGTGAGACCGAGACGTCTGTGACACATCTGGCAGGAGTGATGCTGGTCGCGAGCGGTCCCTGCAAACACTATGCAAGCTACCTCGGCCATAAAAGAGGCAATCGCAGTGACTCTGCGTGAAGTGGCACTTGGAGCCGATACCTCTATGAAGGCCGACTGTGCGGCCACACCGCATTCCATTCTGTGCCTGCCATGTGTTCACATAAGTGTCACGAATCAGGACATGCTTATCAAGCCACCTCACTACTCCGATGAGGTCCGCCGCAATTACCTCCGTGTGCTCTGGCTCCAGACTCCAGCAGCTTCCGGGCGCCACTTGCTGAGGTGGAGCGCCTGCCTCGAGCGTATGTACATATTGGTGTTCATGACTCTGACGCTCTCAACAGCAAGTGCTCCAGGGTCTCTAAACAAGCTTGGCAAGTGCTCACTGCTCATGGCCTCGGTCGATTTATGCCGAAGATCTTCCGTGCCAGTAGCACAAAACAGCTCGGCAGACAATTTCACCACGGTCCTCGGCATGCATGGCAGCTAAGGTCGAACAAGCAGCTCGACACACAGGACTTTGCCCATCGCAGAGGCCCCTGCCCAATTTCGGAGGGCAGCCACATAGCCTCGCACCAGTTGGCATCGGTCAGCTGTCCCATTTCTTGTTCAAGGGATGTTTCAACTGAGACATGGGCGTGGATCAATACCCTCAAAGCCATAGAACGCACCAGCCAGCTGACCTCTCCAGGGCAACAAATGTAAACTGAGCTAGCTCCATGCATTTAGACCAAGCAGCCGTTTCTGGTGCGTGCTTTATCCTGTTCTGGGTTGTTTGGTGCTATCCCAGACCATTTCTGGGTTCTTTGGGGGCTGATACCAGTTCTACCATCCCAAACCATTTCTGAACCAGAGCCTGCGATCGCGCCCACAGTATCCGCATCGCCGAGAAAATTTACGGCCTTATTAAGAATGCCGGAATCCAAAGGCGCTTAAAAGATGGCCAGGTGCCCTGCATTGCATGCTCCAGGCACGCCGAAATCACAGCAAGGCTTGCTGGGGCCTGCACTTTCTCTACAGCTCGATGGAAGCACCTCGCTGCGATGCTAACATACGACCACATGCAAGCAAATGGCTATTCATGAGTTTCGCTGGTCTTCACTCGTACAGCATGCTGCACAGGCGCTCAGTGCTGGCAACAGCGTGAAGTGTCATCGCCTTGGCTGCGTTGCAATTGCCGCCAAAAAGGAAAGGATCTCCCGGAATTCTGAACATGTTTTCCAGCAAGCGTCCAAGCCGTCCATACAATAGCCTTGGAGGAGCAATGCTGCCCAACGTTGGCTGAAATAGAGCATGTCACGAGGATTCACCAAGCAGCTGCCAGCATAGCACCGACTGACCGGGTGGCCATTATACTTCTCCCCACGAGCCCTGCACAAATGTGCTTCATACTTGTCTGGTGCACACCATCATCGACTCGAACAGCAGGATATCGCACGAAGCATGATGAAGCATGGCCGAAGAACCTACCACAATGCTTGCTCAAGACTCTCTCCTGAACGTCTGCAAAAGATCCAGAGTCGGCTCGTGCCAATTCCAGCACCGCTCAGTGGCACCCTCCTGCAAAGGGCTAGAGGCTACACCGGTGTTGCGTGCCCTGCATGTCCGGTTTGTTACAGCAATTGTCACCCTTCCTTGCTCGAAGTCGCCAGAGCTTGAATGTCACGCAAATCCGCTGCGTACTGAGACTCGGGATCGGCCTGAAATGATCTCGAGTGCCGAACTTTTCTACTGCTGCAGCTACAAAAGGCTGGCAGAATGTCCGTCTACACTGGTGTTTGCTACTGCCCCCCCATGTGGTGTACCAAGCTTACGCTTGCCACCTGCCTCGGCCAAGCTCTGATCAAGGCGTGCCGCGTAAATTGCACTTTGCCTCTGCGCACCACCACAAAGCTCATGTGCCAGTCTCTTGTTACGGCTGGGGAAGTGCAACAACGGCATCTGTCGGACGCTGACATTCAAGGACCAAAGGCACAGGACTCATTTAGCCAAGCAACTTAATGAAGAAGTCTCGTGCGCTCAGCCCATCCTGCCACCACAAGACGGTCTTGGCCTGCTTGCAAGAATAGAACCAGATTTACGGGGAGCACCTCGACCCGATTGATGGCGCTGTGAAGCAGGAATGCCAGGAAGCGCGCTGTCTCGGTGGCTAGACATCCTGCTGACATGTGCGCGACAGACACCTGACTCTTTGAGAGCGAAATTACGAAACATGAAGCATTCGAAATTTGGAATGACTTGTCCAATGGCTCCACAACACAATGCAAATTGGGCAAATGGTAAACCGCAGCTAGATAAACTCCAAGCCTGGATGCGTGGACAGGCTGGACCTAGCTGCCGCATCCAGAGCAGCCTGCGACCGAAGAGGCGAACAAGATGTTGCAAGAAGCCGAGACAAAAAGATGCAGTTGTCACTACAGTCAATGCCTCGCTAATGTTACCATGACTGCTATTGCTACAATCATGTCTAGTAGTTTTACTGTCAGTACTGCGCATCATGACTAGCTTGCTGTAAATGTTCTTGCATATGATCACTACCGTCATGAACAACGTTGCTGCAGTCACCCCAAGCAATATTGCTATTATTGATTTTGCAGCTATTGCTATGGACTCTTCCTCCTAGCTAATTTGATCCAAAGTTACTGTTTTTACACCTTCTTGCCGCTGATACACTATTACTCCATTACTTACTGTTGTTACGCTAAATGCGGTCATTCTCGCTGTTGTGACTGTACATCTTGTTACGTACCACGACGCTACTATCAGTGCCTCAGTTTGTGCTGACAGTCCTGTTTCGTTTTCGGGGAGGGGACGAGCCCCTGCCCCAACCGTGCTTGCCCAAAGCTTCACTGAGGAAACCCAAAATAAACTCAAATTCGTTGCGGGCCGCTTTGTATGCTCGACGGTTGGCGAGGCCTCCAACTGGTCAGGCCCATTGTAGAAGATCGGGACCTGACATCACTCAAGTTGCTACTGTAGAATCACAGCATACGGAGAAACACAACTTCTGCATGGGATGGCGAGTCGGAGAATAAAAGAGCCCGCCCAAGCACTGATCTTCAAACGGGCGCAAACTAGTCCTTTTCACGGTTGAGATCCTGCCGAGAATCCTGCTAAACGTCACTTCCGTATCCGCCTTATACTGAATCCACACAATAGAATGCGTAATGCCCTGCCAGGCCACTGGAGCCAGACGCATGAGTCCGCCATTGCCAGAATCACCTTTTGTAAATCGTTGTTCAAACATCATAGAATGCCCCCCCCCAGGTTCACATACCTACTTCCCACATTGTAGTCCAGAAGACTGATTCTTATATTGCAGTGTAAAGGACCGGCACACATGCGCATATGCTGGCACACATTCATGTATGTTCATTTGCCGGCTGGTTTGCTACTGCCGGGATTCAGGTACTCGGGCTCGATCGGGGCATCTGGATGAAGGGCGATCAAGCTTTTAGCCTCAGCCACTTCCCAGATCAAGACTTGTGCTGCATCTCCACGAAAGGCAACAGAGCCCATCCCAAAAAGTGCCATGCACTCAGCTAAACTGAGCGCTTTACAATGTTGTATCCCAGCCCGAAGCTGGTACGCTTTGTCCGCTCAGGATCCAAACGCCAAGGGGTGTTCATGGCCTGAACCACATGCACAAAGCGCTAGAAATGCAAGGGCAGCTTTCGCATCGCTATGCCCCCACGCTGAAATTGCATCGCAAAAATGCATATCATGAAATGATTCATGGCAGGGGCTCGAGCAACCATACCAACCACACTGCATTGCCCTAACACACAGGCCTCAGCGTGCCAGCACCAAAATCCTTAGTCTACACAACACACGTTCGAAGGAATCTGGCTGTGAAGTACCAGCAGGACTACAGACTCCCATTTGTGTTGCTGGCCTGTCATGCTTTCGGCGCGCACACGAAGTACAGTCCTAGTACAGTAGAGCTGTCTTATCAGATTTCTGGTACAGATTAGCTATGATAGCCATGGATTGCCCACATAAGGAGCCCAGCCACGCTTTCGCAGATCGCTGCCATCCAGACAACCACAGAGGCACAGCGAGTCGGCCAAGCACAACGCCTTTGCAACCGACACGCTGCGTGAATGTGCTTTCAGTGGCCTTACAAAGCATGGAAAGCCTTGCCATGTTGTCCTTTTTAGCGATGCAAGGCACCATGGATGTATCATCCGTCCACTGTCCCGGCTTCAGGACACCTCGCTCGATTTCCTTGGTCTTGGTCATCGCTTGGAACCCTTCATAACGAATCTAAAAAGACTCGCAGTATGATATGATACTGTGGAGCAGAAACATGAAATTAAAAGAACCGGCAGAGCTTCACAACCCCAGCTTCAACTTTCAAGCACTGGTCCAAATTATTGCATCCAAGAGCTGTGGTGTTGGGATTGTGGCATGTGAAGCTGTCCTAGGCCCAAGATGCAGCATGGCGGCTAATTGTCCTGCAACTGCTTGGCCGAGATGCGTGGTCCCAGCGACTGTCGCTAGGCTCATCTGTGACCTACGCACTGCGGCCACCCGTCGCTCTCTGAATTGCGGGAAACTCAGTTACACGAATGTTCAAGGCCGTGAGGCTGTTTCAATTGGTGGCGAAGTCTTTTTTAAGGGAGATGCAAGCAAGCCGAATGGCAAGTGGTACACATCTCTCCCCGTCCTCGAGGAATTCCAAAGGTGCACCAACCTGGTGACAATTATAGCCGCGTGCATATCGGCAATGTCTGCGATGCACCAACTGCAGCAAAGCAGCCCAGTCTGCCACTGCCAGGCCCACCAGCGCACCAACCGCCCGTCGTGCCTGAGGCGGGGCCTGCAGCGGAAAGCTGACATGTGAAAACTTCATGTGTCATCACGTGTGATCATGTGTGGGGTTTGGGTTCGGCTTCTGTGTTTTCCGCCCGTCAGAAGCTCCGATCTCTTCCACACGTTATGAACATACTCGCCTCCTTTATTAGCCAATTGTTACATCGAGACATGTCAAAAGATGGAAGGGGCAGGGGTTGTTTGCAATCGGAGGTGTTGTATAATTAGTTGGGTTTATATGGTTTGCTGTGGGAGCCCAAGCTTCTTGGGCAAATTTCAACGAAAGTGCCATGCAAGAGGTCCGGATCCTGGTTCCGGCATCCTAGCCCTTCTTGCGGAAGTACTCAGTGAGGCCCCGGTGAGTAATCAAGTTGCCTCAAATCTTCCCAAAAAGTATGCCTTGAATGCGTTTCAGCTTAGTGTCTGCCTAGGGGCGAGCACCGGAAGAGAAAACGGGTCTGCTTGACTGTCGGAGTGGGAAAAAGCAGAAACTCGAGGGACCCCGCGCCCTCACGTATTCCGAGGCCAAAGGCGAGGCAAGCAAATTTGTTCCATCATCTCATGTGGAGTAAAGTAACAGCATTCAGCCTTGGCCTTGCGCATCCGAGTTCATAGTCCTATGACTGAGTCATTCTCTACATAAGGGAGGATATGCAACTCCACAAGCTCCCTTGCAGACTCGGTGCATCCTGCTGGAGCCAGCTTGAAGTCCTCTCAAGTAGTTCGTCCTGAGAAAAGGCAGCAGTCTTCAGACATTCAGATTCTGCCTCTGAGGATGAAAATCAACGTTTATCCCTTCGAATCTGCTCCGGCTCCACCAAATGTGCGTCCAAGATGCAGGTACCTCAAGTTGCGGCACAACTTTACCACTGACAGTCCAAACGTATTCGTATGCGCGCTGCTTGCGTCCACCGACTTATCACGTGATGTGATGGACAGACACGTTGCCAAGCTGCATCTTGAAGCAGCGACCAGTCAGCCAAACTTGAGGCGCGTCCTCCTGACGCGGCAGGTAGAAGGTAACAGCAGTGGATCTTAATCTTTTACGCGGGCCTCGATCTTTTAGTTTCCGGTTCACCTTCACCAGTGGACTGTCATGAAGATGCGCCATCAACTCCTCTTGGTGGGACAGAAATCAAGCTCTTTCTGCAGAAGGGCAAGGATCTAGCACGGGTGGTCCTTCAGCAAGTCTCTCTCCATGCCAGTGGTAGCTGATTTTTCCATGGTACCGGATGCACTAGACTTAGAAATATTGTTGTTTGAAAGCAATGAATTCCAGCCCGCAGTTGCGTGCCAAACTAGTGGTCCAGCTTTGCACAGTCCTCAACGTCTGGGAAATGAATGGCTGCAACAAGCAGGAGCAAGCTTTGAAATGGCTGCACATGTGAGACCGCCGGATTGTCCTTGGCAGCTTGCTTCGGAAAAAGCGATGAGCTGTGGATACAAGCGAACAGCTAAGGACTGTCGCTCACAGGGACTGGGCATTCCTTTTTTGTAGTGGGCTGGTTGAAAGGTCCAAGTTCAGACCATCATCCACAGAGCACTATGTACAGGCAGAGCGCTTTAGTTTCAGCACTCGCCAAGGTGCTGCATGGCTAGCGCGTTGCTGTGTGTGTTGTGTGTCCACTCAGCGACGTCTAAGCAGCAGGAGAAGGAGCACACTCCATCACACGAGATGCCCCATCGCGATCGCAGGCGATGGCCTGAGCTTGCATCCTGGTGACTCAGTGAGCCCTAGTGGCTTGGACTCGACGCAGAAGAACCACTATTGTCTCATAAGCAAACACGACGAGCTAAGAAAGCGTGTCCGCAGCAGTTGCTGCCCAAACTGAGCCAAGGTTCGCGGCTGCAAAGTACGCCTGCCCAGACTCCTGATTGTAATTCAAGCCCATAATAGCCCATGCATGCTCTGTGCTCAACAGGCTGATCAACTCACCGTTGCCATAAAGCCAGAGTGCCTGCTGCGCCGCCCAAGCCCAGGATCACAGGTTCGGCGCCCAGGCGAAGCTGAAGCTCGTGGCCTGTTCATCGCCCGCATGATCGCTCGGCTAAGCTTCCGGAGCTCTCCCGGGACACTTCTGCTCCCACCTGGCCCACGCCAGAAAACTCGCGCCGCCTGCAGCCGATGCAACAAGCAATACGTGATTCGACATGTAAAAGCAAGGTGAGGCTCGGTGACAACGGCCGTGAATGGCTTCACAGGCTTTAAAGATCTCAGACGCTCAGCTACACAGCACTTGGAGGGCTCGGGCTTCTTCCGCAGCGCCTGCGATACAGCACCCACCGAAGCCAAAGCCAGCGGTCCCGCAGCTCCACGGAGCCGCGACCGACGAAGCACAATCTGTTCACATGTGCAGCAAAGAAGGGTAACAGTGAATAGATAGGCAACAACTAGTCCAAAGCTTACCCTGATAAGTATGACTCTGCTTTGTCTGAACACGCGATCGATTCGACGAGAGCAGATGCTTTTGAGGCCAGTACCACGTACGGCACCGTCAAAAGCAGGATTGGAGAGCAGCCACCGGCGCCGATCCACACGAGCTTTGCCAGTGAACCTGCTGCCAGGCGTATGTATGTTGCTTGTCTTAGCCTAGGCGGTTTGCGAGCGCCTGCATCCTGCATTCCGGCCGAGACAAGAAGCAGCGCTGACTGGAGCATAGCTCCCATCTGCCGCGGTCATCAATCATCAGGTTTCAGCCAGGTAAGAGGTTCCCGTGGTAACCTTTTAGGCGCCCAGCCAGCCTCTTTAGGGTAACAGCTAGGCGATCTCCTGGGTTCAAGCCATCAAGCCAACAGTCCCAACTCATCAACCCCAGATCTTTAGCACAGGTCCCGAGCCAGCTCTGAAAACCCACATCCCCAAGCCCTCCCCGAGCGCCAAGAGCAGTCCGTAATAAGTGAATCTTCAAATGCTGAACCCTAAGCTTTAATCCCCGAACCTAACTACAAGCTCTGCCATGCAGTGAATCACATGAACCTAATTGAGCCCTGATGGGTGTCCCCTTTATTGGAGAATTTCAGGTTTAGGGTCTCTCGGTCCGGACTCTAAACCACCAAAAGTCATCCCAAAAAAGATGGGAGCAGCAGACACATGTAGAACTTCCAGCAGCCAAGGAACCTTTATGGAAATCCCCCCTGTAATACACTGGAACACTCAGTGCCTCACACGTAACCCTACTGAACTTTCATCTCCATACAGCCCCTTTTTGTAATATTCATGTTCACTCCCCCGCCCCCCTTTAAGCTCCAATAGGTAATGGCACAACCTGAATAATTGCCAATATCATGTTAGCTTGCCATGTTGGCAACTATCCCTATAAGACTTCATTTCTGAGTGCGCGCTCCGACCCCACCACTCCCCATCCCGAAGCCCCCATCCCCATGATATCGTACACATCTGGGCCATAAACGCTCCATAAAACCTCTCTAAAAAAACCACAGGACCATGGTGAGGGAATGAATTTCTAAGCCCTCTTCAAAACTCTATCAAACTTTATAGGCCCTCTACAAACTACAAACCCTCCAGAAAACTCTTTTACCGTTTTGCTTTGACCCTAATGCTGACACACAAAAATCTAATCGCCCAAAGCACAAGCCCCCAACAATCCCGCAACCCTCATAAGATCAACTTTGAGCTCTTCCCTCGAACCTCAAGTCTTCACACCAAACCCCTTCGAGCCAGAACCATCTCAAACTCTGCCTGAAACCTAAAGCTTCGTCCCGGAACCCTACAAATCTACAAAGCCCACGCCCTGCCACTTCCAACTCCGATCCTGAATCCCAGAATTTGCCAGCTGATATTCGATCGGTTGGTCAAGGAACGTAAACTTGTTTGCTAGGTTCTGGCTTCGAGCTGCACAGGGCAGAGCAGCAAAAGCAAGTGACGGGAATATCTGCGATAGCTGCTCGCAAGTCATTGGCTTAAGAGCATGTGTTGACATGCCAGGGCCACCAGCCAAGTCCCAAAGGCACCGAGACAGCGCACAAGGGCGGCTACCTGAGGAATGCACGGAGGTGCATGGTCAGCGTAATGCAGGCATGCGCTGCCTCCTTTTGGCACTGCCATCTAGCCGGAAGACGTAATATACGGTCTGCAGCTGGATTCACGCATCACATTTCCGGCGAGTGGCGCTCAGTGCTGAGAGTGTCGACCCAGCCAGCCGCGCTGCGGCCAGGTCGCGGCGAGGTAGTGCTGTGCAAGAGCAAGCGCGAATGTCTATGTGAAATCAGAACAGCATCGATAGTAGTCTGAGACTTGCCGGTAATTACATGCTTGTCCTTTTCATCCGGCCTAGGGAGGCTTGGAAGATCCCTTGCTGCTGGGACAGGGCTTCATTGGCCACACCACACAGAAGCAAGGCCAGCAGTGCCTCAGGCAGATTGGTTCCTGTGTGCAACAGCCAGGGAAGGCTCATTCTGACCAATGCGGGCAAGTCTCAGCCACAACTCCCGGGTCCTGAAAAGGAAACTTATGCAACAGGGTGAGCCACTTTGTTGTTCAGCTCTTTCTGGACGCCGCAAGAAAAGACTGGGCCCTTTCAGAATTCTTTCGGCGTGCGTCCTCTAGGAAGTCCGCCATCAAATTGTCGCTCAAAGCCTGAGACAAGGTGCACATCCATAAGAAAGCGGCCTCAACTTTCCACCAACCTATTGCAGGCTCTGACGGTTTCCTGCTTGGACTCTGCACCACGCGCCGCAGGTTCTGGAGCTTCCGAGCCGTCCTGTCTAGAACGTCATGTCACATCCACGCTTTTAAAAGCCTGGCCAGACTTGCTCATTCAAGCACAACAAGGGAAACAAGCGATGGAATACGATTACTGCACATTTGCCAGCAGTGTTCTCTCGCATGATGCAGCTCACTGTCAGCACAGCCAGATGGTGTCAGAGTCACAGCATGCAACCTCACGTGTCCTTGGGTGTCTTTCCTCGATTTAGACGCCATCGCCTCTTGTCACCACGCACTCGCCTGAACTGCCGCGGAGCTGTCTGCAATCAGTCTCAGCAGTAGCAATCTCTTGTGATGGTCAAGGCAGTGAGTTTATGCCATATGTGCCACAAACAATATTTCCCAACATAATCTAACAGACGTGGGTTCCTTACTAGGGAACATATCTGGGACTATACTAAACTACAAGAGGGACCCCTATGTCCACTGTTCAAGGTCCCTTAATAAGACCAATATTGGCTGTAGCTCACTTGGATGTGGAGCTCTGTGTAACAAATCACAAAGCTGAGTCATTCGAAATCGCCTTGCCACCCTGAAACGCCTCCGCACTCTCTGCAAACCTTACATCAGATGGCAAGGATCTGAACCCTAATTTCCCTCTGAGACGAACCCAGCTGAACCCTTCACTACCAAGTTGCAGAGAAAGGCAAAGGCCTAGCAGCAGGAAAGGGACTGCCAGCAGCATGCCTTGGCCAGCAGTTTAGCTGACAGCAGGAGTGCAAACACGTCACAGGCAAAGCCGAGAAAGCCACTGACTCGTAGAGTCACGCAACGGCCAGGAGGACAATCATTGGAGGCAAACGATGTGAAGTAGCCATTCAGGCCTTGGGAGCTTCAACATGATCTCAAATGCCTGTCTAAATACAGCACTAGCCTACTATATGAATCAGGTCTGCCATATTGGCCAAGTTGCCCCAAGGCTCGGAGGCCACAGACATGCCCAGGAATTCGCCAAAGATCTGGATGAGGCCAGCAACCTCAGAAGTCGCAGCCGAAAGCCATGCCTGACCGTCTACTGCAAACACAACAACTGAGCAAGCTGCTGCCAGTATGTGGCAAAGGCGAACAGAGCTGGTTGCAACCTTCCACTGATCATGTTCAGGAACCACAGATTCTCTGCACCTGCGCACTTGCTGGCCAAGAAGCCTCTGTGCAGCTGAACAGCAACACCAACCTTGGCGAGGCAAACATGTCTGGTTTGAAACAGTGGACAGCAACAAAAGCATGAGACAGTGTGAGCCCTCTGGCCCAGGAGAAAATGTAAGGCTTTCAAGCCAAGGAGCTGGACAGATGCTCCGGCCAGCCCCAGCGAGACGGCAGCTAGAACAAGTGGACTTTGCACCTCAAGTTCTGGATATCGCTGCAGGCCAGCAAACATACAACATTCGGGAAACATTGAGGGTGGCAGCCCCTGCCAAGCAACCTCACTCTGAGAAACTGTTCAGGACTAGCCACGCGTACGCAAGACAGACGTGACACAGATCAGTCGTCGACATGTCACCCGACACTCCACGCTAAATGACATTTGAATTAAACAGCTTACTTTACGCTGAACAGTGTTCCTGCTCAAAAGGCCTCAAATAAGGAGTGGTCCTGCCGGGCACGGAGTGAATCGGGAATCATTTGTTCATTCATTCAGGCACCACCATGAGGTCGAGAACTACACGTGCGCTAGTCTGGAACCAGCCCTCCCACTATACATTACTTCCAAGCCATCCACCCACGCCTTGGCTGATTGTGTAGCTGCAGCAACAAGCTATCCCGTACCAGCTATGGTCGATTCTTGCCACCAAGACTCCAGAGAAGCATCGTCTCCGGGAGACACGGCAGTTGGCAAAAGCAGCGTCACACATAGAGAAACTGCAAAGGCTGCGCATGCCAAGCCTGGCCGTAAGTGGACTCACAGAGACCATCCTTTTTCAACCGTGTCACCAGACAAAACATTGCCAAACTGGCCAAGGTTGCGCCGAAGCGGTCCGCAGCCATTGCTGCTGGCTGCCTGGAATGATTTGCAAAGCTTTTGTGCACCATCACAGTCACATGACCTTGCCCTGCCTTCGCAAGCAGCACTCCGAGGGATGGCAGGATGGCAAAGGCCGCCGCCGGCAACGCAACGGATGCCCAGCTGAGCAGAAGCTTGACAGGAAAATGTTCATGCTCAGCATCCACGGCTGAAGTCTAATGTATCTTGGCAACAACTTTTCCCTGCCCACTCCTGAAAGCTGATGTCCTGCGCAGCTGCTCTTCAAAAATCTCGATTAGCATCGCCATGGGGAGCAAACCTTTGGCAAGGCAGCAACGGCAACAGAAGGGAAACCCCAGAGCAAAGCCATATCATGCTTGCAGCAACCCCAAACGAATAGAACATCCCGAGACCCAGAAACCAAAACAAACAAGAACACCCCCATTCCCAGCAGAGCCCAAGCCCACCTCCAGCTGTGTGTGCAGCAGCGAGGCTTTGCATGCAGCCGCGGCTTCTGCAGGCATTGTCCTATATCAAGTGATCGCAATGATGGCATTGGCCCTGGCAACCAATCTCGTGTCATATGTTCTTACACAAGCGGGACACGAAAACTCCATGAAATTGGCTTGCCAGAAGCTTCACAGGATGCACCGTGCCAGTTTGTGTACTGCATCTCGTCTGGGGCCGCCACACAGCAACATTCATCATCTGAGAAAGGGTCCTAGGATTTCTCAAGCTCCATACAATGGCTTCTCCTGCTTCTTCTAACTAATGTCCACAGGCCCTGCTTGCCCAACCACCCCTTTCAGGTCTAGCCATGCCGTGCATCGAGCAAGAACTCAAGTGAGCATTAGGTAGCCGCTTCATAGACAAATGCTTGCACTACGTGCCCCAGGCCCAATCATCATCACAAACTTCCACAGCATGAGCTGCGCAATTTACAGGGCACGCATTCATGCACAACTCCACGAGCCGATTCCGAATCTCTGCTCACATACCTTATGTCCTGCCCTGGAAGGAAAAATACTTAACCTTATATTATGCGAATACGAATCCTGGAAACTGCAGCCCGGACTCCCGGTCTGGTGACGACGCTGCACGCGGAAAGGCAGCGGGTGGCAAGCGAGGCTTTGGGGCCATGAGCGTCACCCACGTTACTTCTCTTATCACAGTACTTCTTACCAACAGGTTGCTCGTCGCATCTGGCTTCTGTTGGCAGCCATCAATCAAAGTCCTTCACAATGACATGTCTCGTGCCTGTATTGTCTGCACCAAGCGCATTGTCTCTTACTTTATGAAGCCTGACCTGATCCAGCAGCGGCTCCACGTAGTTGCAAAGCTGGTTCTAGTTGCAATGCTGCTTCAGCTCGCAAGCAAGGCGGAGTCAAACTTTTTTTCGTTGTGGGCTTATGCACTAGCTGGCATGCACCTGCACAGCCCATTGGGGGATGCAGTCAGAGCTGGATTGGCTGGGAGCCTTTGGACGGCTGGACACCACCCAAGTATCCATGCATCCTACATGTCCCGCTTAAGCATCCGATTCTGGAACCTATCACGTCTTCATCTGAGCCAAGCTTTGTGTGCGGTACAATCACTTAGGAAATGCTGCCAGGAATTGAGGGCATTCAGGGTCTCAGCGCAGCATGACCGGAACACAGCATTCCGACGCATTCTGCTAACCATCAGGCACCCAGCCTATGCAAAACGAATGAAACTGGCGACCGTGTGGGTGCAAGGTGCAGGCGGCTTGGGGTTGTTCGAGCTTATGCGTTGCTAAAAACAACGCATCCCTGAGCATCGCAGAATGATACAGTATCCTGCAAACAAGTACAGTGGTGGCCGGGTTCAAGAAGTTGATGCTGAAGAAATGGACTCAACCAAATGCCGACACAAACATCTCATGAAAAAGCCAGCTTAGTTCAAGGAAGTAACGATTGCCCTGAGCCTCTCATGGATTGTAATACCCAGGCCAAACTAATACATCAAGCCGCTCGATCACGTGGCGGCGGGCCCTCCAAAGCAGGTTTGACACAGTAGTCTCCTGAACTATTAATGTGGGCGGTGGGCCCAGGCATGTGCTTTTACCCAAGTCCTCACATTCAGAAACAATCAATGAAGGAGACATTTAGAATCTAGGGTCGAGCATACCCTCAACAAGGTGTTCATCAATCAAATGTCTGTGGATCTTGCCGGCTCTTAAACACAGAAATTAAGAGCCCCCTTCTCCCAACACCTCCTCAAGAAGCGCCGTCGCTGCACACGCCAGGTAGCCGTATTCCACTCAGGAAAACTGCGAACCAGGTACCAAGAAGTCAAAGCTTGGAGACAAGGAGTCAGACCCAAAGCTGAGAGGATGGCTCCTTAGTCTCGAGACATTGGTATTAGGATTTAATGCGCCAGTAACTTTGGGCTTTCCAGGCTTTGCGAGAGGTCGGCCAGGAACATGTGAAAGGACTCTTGCGTCGATCTCAGTGCCTCCGGTCCGTTCTAGACAAGCAACATGCTCCTGCACTGAGTGCCGTGGGCAAAATTTGTGGGGTGTCATGAGGAAAGGCATTTGTTGATGCAGCATGGTTCTCGAATGAGGAATTAATTACAGCAGCACGGTTGGGCTGGAGGTAGTTTCGGACCGCGCAAGAAGCAGACGAAGCTTGTCGAGCAGCACGACGCCAGACCAAGGCAGTGGAGTGAGATAGGCAAAGAGTTGGTACGCGGACGACCAAAAGAAATTGCACCGATGACACATTTGGGAGCTACAGCAGAATTGAGGCCAGGTAACCCTTGCCTGCAGTGCACCATTCTCTGCAACTAGCAAGCCTTCTTCTCGGTCACCAGCATTCAGAAGTCAGCACAAGAAGAGCCTGTACAGTGGAGAGTCACCAGGTCCTGCTTCTCACCCCTGGAAGGGCAGCACAAGAATACTTCGTCACTAAAGGCGGCGAAACAAGCCAAGCCCAAATCATGGATCCAACACCCTTCCAGGATGATTCCATTCAAGGGCGCATCTCTCTTGCTCTTCAGTTAAAACTTTCCATGCAGCAGCCACCTCTAGGTCTAGAGTCTTCAACTAGAACCATCAGGACGAAGAAGAGCACCTGACTTGCTACTGTCCCGCGCTAGTCTGCGGAAGCTTTGCTGAACGCCGCGCTTCTCTCAATGTAATATGTTATGCGTAATATTTGTGTAAGTTGGTCTGGTTAATCTTCTCCTGGCTCAAGATGGGTCAACTGCGGTAACGGGATCTGGATGATCACCAGAATCTGAACTGCTTTTGCAGCAGTGCTTTCTCATAGCCCGGTGCCTGCTGCGTGCATCTGCCAGATCTGTGCTACGTCTGGAAACAGTATGCATGCTCATTACGGAGGGTGCTCCAGCAAACGCCGAGAAAGCCTCTGTAGAGCATCATCCGATGAAAGACATCGAGGACTGTCAGTTTTCTTTTTGCTGCAGCGAGTTCTTCAGCTCTCTCGAAGGCAGAGACTCTGGACTCTGGACAGCATCAGCAGGTCGCACCGTGTCTGCCCTGCCTCGCTAGCCTTCCTCCTTGCAAAAAAGCTGGTCAAGTCCAGGAGAAGCTCACGTCTCCAACAGCTGGACCAACTGCAAACATTGCAAGCACATCCAGCACGAAGCAGCTCTTGACATCTCTTGTACTTCTCCACAATATGCTTGCAAGCCAATCATGCCAAGTCAAATTCATGCTGCTTCGGTCTGACTTGAAAGAAACCCTTCTGCAGCCGACAGCAGCTAATATCGACCATGCAACATTAGATCCTTGCTTTTGTGTTTCACTGGCCACAGCAAGGTCTGATTGCAAAAAAACTACCGCAAACGGAACCGGAACGACAATCCAATCGGTGAACAGGGACCCTTCATCTCCATCTTCAATCAAGAAGGCTGCGATGAACACCTTGGAGCTGGTGACAAGGATGGGCCATGAGAGCCATCTGAGTCGGATCTACACTGCTTCATGCTGAAACAACCTGTGCAAAACTTCGGCCGACCCATCGCCGCACATGTTACTGATGACTAGCTCCGTGAACCAGAACATTTTCAATCGGAAAGTCACTGGCGTCGCAAAACCTTGCCCTATATGCTTAAATCCGAAGCAGTGAACCTGCAACCCACAGCCTCACGTCTGAAATCTTTGAGCCTAGATCTGTACATGCAATAGGCGATCTGAGGGGGTTGCTGAGGGGGTTAGACCGGGGTTAGACGGTTAGTCTATCTTAACTACCAGGCTACCAGTAGGCATACATCTTCTGGGCGAGCCGCGGCCTAAAGTTGGACCCTTTACTGAGGCGGGGCGTACACGAACTTTCGCACATCTACCGCACTGACTTATGTAGCGAGTTTGAATACAACAGAGCCGGAAGCATGTCTAGCACAAATAAACTTCCATTCCTCTTGGCAAGGATTTAGGACGGAGAAGGATGGGATTGAAACAGAACAGCGCCTTGGTTCTGAGAGCCCTTAACGGCCATCGCCTAGCAGAACTCAGAACCTCTTCACAGTGTGCAAGCTGGGTTGCATAATGCAACATTGCAAAAACTTTGGCGAGAAAAAGCGTGTTGCGGTTCCATGACGAATCTCCAAGACATGTATTTATTCTTCTTCTTATACTAGTGGTCCATCCATATGAACTTGGCCACAAGGACCCTTACATCAAAGCTCAGTCTGTCCACATTGCTGCTCCCCAAATGGTGAAACACGGCAAAACTGGGCACTAACCCGCGTTACAGCGACAACCCAACTGTAGGGACCCAAATACCATCTCACTCTACAATAACTCGTATATGCGTGCATGTGCTTCGTGGCAACAATTCTGCCTTCTTTTCAGACATGATTCATACCTGCATGGACAGTGGTAAAGCTTGATGATGCAAGCACACAAGTTGCTCAGAAAGCACGGCAAAACCCAAATGCATCACATGCAGTAGCTTGAACACGAGGCTTAGCATGCTTTGACATGCTTCGCCGGGTGGCTCGTCGTTGCGCGTTGTCGAGCGGAGGAGAGTTCCTCCAGCCAGGCCTGGCTTCCAGAGCCGGAAAGAGCCGGAAAGCGTTTTCACCAGCGCATCTGCGCTCTGACACGTCACAATCTTTCCTTTCAGCCTTTTCAGGTGCCTCGGATCCCAAGTCCGTGTCGCGGCAGCGCAGGCGACAACGGCCGAGACCTTGGCTGAAGCTTACGGCTCCTGCTCTCGCACAGAAAACAGAAAGCGCAGGCACTCGGAACAGTGTCAGCTCTGCTGCTTCGCTGAGGCAAGCCTTTGGTCAAGGGCCCGGCTGATTTCAAAGTCTGTGTTGGACTTCTGATTCAACGCTTTATCGTTCAGACCTGATCGGCAAATAGCCTCTATCATGCCGATGTGTCGGCAGCAAGCGCTTGACGCTAATCTTGTGCTACCATTTCTGAGCTCTTGCTTGGCTTCCAGCTGATAGTCATGTTCTCTTGTGCAGTGGAGGCGCCTCGGGTGGAAGTAGCGCTGTCCGAAGTTCGAAGCCAGATAATATATGATAATATCGCCATCATAGTGAAACTTCACCAACTGATGAACAATGGCGAACAACAAACGCAATCAATATCGAAGGTAAGTGCCTCCATTGTCACTTAGGTCGAGATCTCGGAGCACTTTGCGACCAGAACTGTCGAGCCTGGGCATCTCTGGCAATGGCGAACCAGAATCAATACTGAAGCGAGAGGTGTACATTCCGGTGTCGCTGCAAGTGAGCTTAGAGCACGCGTTTTCATGGCCAACATCCATCCTCAGTCCTGAGATTCCGGCACGAGAAGTCGAGGAAAATCGGTGAGGACCAGAAGCTGCGCGGCAACAAAGGCAAGAGTTAAGACAATTCAAGTTGCCTGCTCCTAGCCTGTATGTGTGCCGCTGTTAATCTGCGGTAAAGCATGCCACAGGGCGCTATCAGAAGCAATGGTGGCAACCACTCTGCTTTTAGCCACATCGGGAAAAACCGAGCTTCAGAGTGAAACGAACTGTCACGAGAACGCTAACAATGTCATGGTCCGGCTTGGAGCTGCCTCCATGTGATTCCACTAGCCACTCACTAACCGAAGCGGCTACCACATTTTTACGTAAACCACCTACTGCATGGCAAATGTTTCAACATCAAGGGGTTCAACTCACTGCCCGCTTCTTCGCCAGAGCCGCTGTCCTCTGATGGGTTCCAGAGGCTGCCAGTCTCAAAAGTCAAAATTCCAACAAACCTGGTCATCAAAAATTGGTATCGTATGACGTGTCTCACTGCTGTCAGCCGTTGGTCTGCGCCAGAATAGTTCAGTCACTTCAGCACAAACATCCGACAGAACTCTGGAGCTGCGTTAAGCTGACCCGTTTGAGCTCCGTGCGCTACCGCAAATGCTTCGAGAGGAGCAATCGGCCCCCGAAAGTCCAAACAGAAGACATCCTGGCAAGCAGGGTTGAATACATAGCCATCTTACTTATACTTCGGCATGAGCTACTGTGGATCGGCACACTTCAGGTTGGTTTCCAGTTACATGAGAATGAATGAAGTCTGATCAGCTTTGCAGATTGTGTGGGGCACCGCCTTCGACACCTTCCCAAACATAAGGTAGATGGTATTCGGATCCTCAGCTTGCAAGACAGCGCGCGGCATGTCAAGATCTCTTTGGCATTCTGCGTTGTTACTGGCTCCTTTTCCTGGCGTCTCCGAGGGAACCACTGCGTTCACAACGAGCTGAAAGTTCTTTGCGCTGGCTTTTTTCACCTGGTGAAGTGACTTGAGCTTTTGGTCCACCGCTTGGGACAAGCCTTACAACAGCTGCTGGCACTAAATTGCGCGCACCCGTCCGAAAAAGGGCAAGGCATAGGAGTTGAGCTTTTTGTCCTCATGGTGGCTAAGAAATATCATCAATGACAAAAATCTTTCCAGAGATTGACTCAGCAGAGCCCTTCGCCCATCGTGGCTTCAGGTTCTCCATCTTTGGCCTGGCATCTAGTGCCAGCTTCACGTTTCTCCCATGAGGGCTTGTCTCACTGCAAAGTCAGTGGCCTTTCACTGTTGTGCACATACTCAACAGCGACCCTCCTCAAGTGTGAAGCTGGTGCTTGCAGCGTGCTCACAAATCGCAAAATGCAAAAAACAAGGTCAAGCCGGGAACCCGAAAACCAACCGGGAGATAAAGAACCTGGTGGAGCAGCAACGGGCAACAGCTACAGGTGCCAGTCCAATCCCAGTTTGTTGCCAACTTTTGTTCGGCTCAGGCGATCTCGCGCACCCCCCCTGTAATTGCAGCAGTCCAGCAGCCCCCTGCGGCAGCAGCCCCCCGCGGAGACGATGTCGCGCATGCCCCCTTTGATTGCAAGGGTCTAGCACCCCCCCGTGCAGACGATATCGCGCATGCCCCCTTTGATTGCAAGGGTCTAGCACCCCCCCGTGCAGACGATCTCGCGCAACCCCTCTTTAATTGCAGCAGTCCAGCAGGCCCCCGCACAGACGATATCGCGCACCCACCCTTTGATTTGATTGCAGGGGTCCAGCACCCCCCCGCGCAGACGATATCCTGCACGCCCCCTTTGATTGCAAGGGTCCAGAAGTCCCCGCGCAAACGATATCGCGCACCCCCCTTTTGATTGGGGTCCAGCACCCCCCGCGCAGACGATATTGCGCACCCCCCCT
>CAJNIZ010002435.1:15449-26177 GCA_905231905.1 Symbiodinium pilosum | reverse complement strand
CCGGCGAAAGGGTAATATAATGTGTGTCAGCATAGGTGCTATTATCGTCGTCAGATGAAGCTTTTGTGGGTTTTCCTTGGGCCGCGAAAGACCACGAAAGGTCCGCGAAAGGCACGGCGAGAGGGTGGTTTTGAGGTAAAGGAATATTGGACAACCCCCATGTATAGCAGCGGAGCAGCATTTTCACGCACCGAGAGCAAAGAACTCTTTGGGCATCCTTTTCCCGACAACCCTAACAAAAGAAAGCGGGTCGCTTCCCGGCGGCGCGCGGCACGTATTACTGTAAGAAAAAGAGGAAGATGTGAGAGAAAGAAAGGAGATTGAGAATCGTTGAGGTTCCGGATTTGGGAAAGGAACCAGGCTGGAAGGAGGTAATCAGCATGTACTCCTGTAACGGTAGCGGCCAAAACCGGGAGCTCAACGCCCGTCAGCACTCTGGCCATCTCCAGCGGAGCACACAAAGACGGATTGAGATGATTGGGCTCGGAGGGGTGAATCAACACGGCGCTCAAGCAGGAGTGCATGGGTGCCAGGGCGCTGTTGGTTTGGGGAGGGAGGGGCCTGATAGTTGGCCGCCTATGTAACGATCGACCCAGGATTTACGCGAGCCTGCGGGGTTGTGAAGATTGGGGCTTTAGGCGTGGGGATAGTGTGGAGAAAGAACAAGACGAGAAGAAAGTGAGAGTGAGAACAGAGAGATGGGGAGCGGACAGGGGCCAACCAATTGTATGACTCGTCGGGGGCCGCCAGCAACAGCGGCTCAAGCCACAAGCCAGCAGCCCCAGAGGCAGACGAGTGCGCAGAAGTCATACAGCCAGGAGGAGGATAAGCACTAGCCCGCCAAAGAAGCGTCAACACCACCAAAGAGAGCAGGAGGCGGATGGAATCTCGTCGCCCCATCCCAAGAACGCCAGGACGGGGAACCACATCTACACAGAAATGTGTTGAACCCTTAAGGACGGGGAACAAACACGGAAGGCGAGTGAAATGACCCGTCCAGCCGACACTCCTGCAAGCTTATGGGAATCAGAATGCACCATCGTAGGCACGCTGACTTCACCAGAAGAACCGCCAGCCGAGACGAGCAACCCCTGCATGATGGCAGCCAACCGACTTCACCCGGAGCAAGATGTGGCAGGGTGGATGCAATCTGAAGGGGGTTGGTTTTTGGATGATTGGAGTACGGAATTGAGACTAGCAACAACTTGAGTTCGTGTTTTCCGCAACAAGGTACCTTCAAATCAGCAGAGCTCACATTGTAAGATGAACACCTTGGAGTAACAGCTGCAAACTTCCTGCCGAATCAATTACATTTGTTGTCATGTCGCTTGGCGGGAACTTGGTTGGCAAGTAGATTGATTCAAGTCAGTTTTTGGAGCTACATTTCCCAGATCTGCGGCAGCACAATGTTCAGGTTCCTGATTGTAGCCGCCTTTGCACAGCTACATTTGCCAGCGCCTCAATTCCAGAAGATAGGCATGTGAGAGTTCACTGCGCATCGCGCAGGCTGAATATAGCGCAAAGAACATAGCACAGGTTGATAGCGGTTGGCCACTGGTGGGCGGGAGCAGTGATTATGCTTAAGCAAGAGACCAATCCCGTAGATGATTGATCTTGTCAGCTTCCGGCACAAGAGTTGCATCCAGAATTCAACGCCCACATAGCCTTGCCTCCTGCCAGCTCAGGCCCTTCTCTTTAAATTCACGAGTTGGATGTCACTACAAGAAGCTCGCAAAAATCCTAATTCCGAGACTTCCTTAAGTAGAGGTTCGATTGAGAGACTTTGGAACAACAAACACGATGTCGATTTGCATGGCCAAGCCCAGCTAGACTGTGCGGGGATGCCAGAGCATCAAGGACTAAACTTTGATTTGAGCTATGTTCATGCTGGGCTGCGACTGCTGATTTTGCAACGGAATTTGTATCTCATGCCAAGTGTCATCGGATTGCCTCAGCCATTGACCCGAGAGTCCTGTCGGAATCTGAGATGCAAGCACATGTCCGCCTGGCTGAATTCAGGTGATGAAGGACCTGCGCACAAAGCACCCGGCTTACCTTGGCGTTGTTGCACGCGGGTGGTGAGCAGGGATTCGAGAAACAATGCAGAATCACACGCACGCGCATGATTCAAGCCACCATAACTGCCAGAGGAAGCCATGGCATCAGGAACTGTTCTGATTTGTTGTGAGGGACGTTGGCTTGCAGGCGGGAGTTGCTATCAAAGCTCTAAGATTCAGAAGTGAGTGTACATCCTTGTACGAGCAGTAGCGCCTGCCAAGGTATTGCAAGCAGACCAAGGCGTGTGTGATGGAGTTCGATCACTTTTGTGGGCCGTTGCTCAGCTTTTGGCACCCCTCGAACCACACCTGAGGGTGCCTCAGCTCAGCCGAACAGTTGGAGCCAGGAAGCTCGTAAGTACTTTGATCAAACCTGCGATGCCTCTACGTGTGGTCATGTTTCAAGGAACGCTGAGAAGGGGACAAGAGCCGTTAGATTCGAATAGTGTCAAACATGACTTGAAGGTTTACAGTGGCTTGCAGTAAGTACTTCCTGCATCAGATCGGGCAATCCTTCACAGAACAGACGTTGAGTCACGAAAATTGTGAAACTCATACATGTCCAACATAGCCAACAGACACACATGCCAAAGTGGTAGCAGTCAACCACCGCGCGCCTGCTATGGCTGGATTGTAGCTGCTCTCAGCTGCTGCCACTTGTCTGGAACAGGAAGGAGCACACTGTAGCAGGAAGCTAGCACTGTCGAGAAGCTCAGCTCCAGACTTTGTACTGCCGCGCACCTTCCAATTGGAGACCATCAGACTAACAGCTGCAGAGAACTGACCTTGTGGCCTGAGCAATCTTTGAAAGAGCAGGGTGCGCAGCAAAGAGGTCTGCAATGGCCGTGTCCTCAGAATTTGCAGCCCGCAAGCATCCTGTGCTCTATGCAGAGACTCTGTTCGGGGCATTTGCTGACTCACCACAGTCGCTGCTGCTTTTCGTTATGGTTTACGCACGGTACTGCGCTTTGTTCTCGCTTTCTGCCTCAGGCGCAGTCACGCCGTGACGAGGTGTGGGAGCGCAAGCGTCAAGCTTTCTTGGCAAGGCGCTTTTGGGTCAAAAACCACGCAGCAGCAAAGAAGTTTAAGAACAATGCTTGTCAACGTCATAGGGGGCACAGGATCCAGACATACTCTAGAAATCTCACGCAACCGCTTTCCTGGGTTAGGTTTCGACATGGTGTACTGTGCAGACGACACCATACTTTCTCACACTCAAACGGGGAGGTTGAATGAACTCTTGGGTCTCGTCGAGAGAGTCTCGATGCTGCGTGTTAGTTAGCGCGGCTCGAAAAAATCAAACTTATAACCAATTTTCCTCAAGCCATCTGTATCAGAAAGCACCTGCCTCTTTTGCCATGGACTCATAAGATGAACTATCTCCAGGTCACAAAGCAACTTGCTTCGGATGGTAGCATCAAAGACTATGAGTTTCCACTTTATCCTGGCTGGTTGCTCTCCAACATGCACTTCACTTTGAACCATGCGCAGCGCACTTCATGCATCTTGCTAACACTTTGTGCTTTATAAAGGCATCCTTGTTTATTTCATTGCTATCACACGTGGCCTCACGATTTTGTGTCAGCGGCATACTATCTTGAAAGTCAATATGGCCATGATTGTGCATGGGTGTAGCCACGCATTTAGAAGTCAAAGACTGTTGGCGGCAGCCTCTGCCGCAGCATATGTCTTGCTCAGCTTGTACTTGGTATGGGAGACGCCTACTTTGTCTGAATATGAGCCAGTTTCCCCTCAGTTAACCAGGAAAAGCAGAGATAAGTGCAAAAGAAAATTGTCTCATACAGTGCGACCCCAAAGTTACAACAATGTCCTGGTTCTGTATCAGATGCAGGGAGAAGTTTACAAAAGAAGTCATACCAATTAGCGTCTTTGTCGTGCTGCTCAGGACTCTGTGCCCATCAACTCTGAGTTATGCCCTAAACCCGAAGCCTCATGTCCCTCAGCGCCCGGCAGAATAGATTCACAAGGGGAAGGGGGTCAATCAGCATGACCGGTGGCAAGACATTCTGATGGCCTCCCTCACCTTTCCCCGTGCCTCCCTCCTCCCCATCAGAACTTGCTAGGACTTCTTGTATCGCCCAAAGAACTTTCCTGAATCTATCTTCTGCCGTGATGTGCTTGGTGACTT
Source organism: Symbiodinium pilosum (assembly GCA_905231905.1). Taxonomy (NCBI): domain Eukaryota; class Dinophyceae; order Suessiales; family Symbiodiniaceae; genus Symbiodinium; species Symbiodinium pilosum. Next base: position 21,971 of record CAJNIZ010002435.1, on the reverse strand, counting down.
GGGCGTCTCTCCTGGGATTAAGGCTTGTTGTTGTGACTTTCAGTCAAATGTTCTCCAGGCAACCATCCTTTCCGGTAACATATCATCTTGTGACCTGTTTCTTAACAGCGTCTACATGCAGAAGGCCGGATCTGTTATGCCTACCCCACCTGTGAGCCATGTGCTCGTGGAAACGGAACTGGCTTCCGACTCCCTTCAAGGCAGAATGGCGACAGCGCCAGCGCCGTCAGTGCCGTAAGGAGCATGGCCAGCCACAACCTCAAAGAGAGGATCCAAAGTGAATTTCCTAGTCTGGAATCCTTCCTCTTAGCTATTGTTGCTAGAAGCAGAGGCCAGGCGGTCTGGCCTGCAACAAGACAGCACATGCTACAAGGCCATACTTTTCTGTTAATTTGCAGTCATCCACATGCTGATTTGCCTGAAAGTCTAGTTTGGAAGCTGCCGCAGTTAAGGCCCGTCCCGTCCTCAACCCAGTTTTTGAAGCTGGCTCCGAAAGAATCTGACACGTCATCAGACCTAATTCTAATGTTTCCATCATACAGCGCGTGCGCATCCCTTTCATTGGAATCCTGTTTTTGAAGTTCCCTAAAATGGGCCCAGTATGCCCCAATGAAGTGGCGACAAAAACGCTGCTGAGCTTCATTCGGCGGTGGGGTCTGCAGCATCCTTCGTGACCAGACCGTGGAAGTACAGTTCGCGTCACCTCACTGGAAAGGCACTTGATGCTGAGAGATGCCCCGTGCACTTGCAAAAACCTAGTGGTTACTGCGAATATTTGCATTGTCATCTACACCTTCATCTTCTGCACTACTATGTGTATCAAGAGCATCATCACTACTATCATAATGAGCATCGTCATCATAGGCAGCACTCTTGCTATATCTTGCTATCAGCGCACAACACTCTGACTGCAAGCAGGGCTGGCGACGGGCGCTGAATTCTCAAGCACGATCCATCATCATACTACATACTTCAAGCCTTGATGTCTCTACCCCAGCTGTGCTGACAAGGTGCCGCTCCGAGAAGTCAAGCGCGTCCCTCGCCCCTTGGAGGTCCATCTGAGAGAGGAGCGCAGCGCCTTGCATGCAGGGCTGGGAGAAACGAGGCTGTGAGGCTGTGAGGCTGTGGCATCTGTGGCTGTACATTACTGTACATTCCTATATCGTGGCGCTCCTTTTCATGACTTTGTCGCCCATGGAGGCCCCGACGAAGGCCGGGCTCCGTCTCCGCTCTCACGGCTGGCCGGAGCCTCAACATGCAATGCAGTGAGTGCGGGAGGATGGAGGGCGCCATCTCTGCTACTGGCACAGCATCCTGGATTCATCCCAAGAACAAGACGATTTTGACTCAAACACTGAAGTTGGGGTCAAGCTTGCCACCGTCCAGCGAGCGAGTACTTGGTTGGCCAAGATCTTGCCGTGACTTGCTGCCGTGTGTGTGGATAAGGGCGGATGACAGGACAAACAACAGCTCAGTTTTCTGTTAAAACTGTTTTGGGAAGCTTGGATTGGCGCTGTTCGCAGCAGTTCGTCACCAGCACCGGCAGACTCCCCTAGACTCTAGTCCAAGTGAGTAGCAGAACATCGTCCTGGCATGTCCTTGCTTGAGGCCTAAACCACTTGAACCCAAGACCTCAGAGCCTTGACGCAGCACTTCCCCTCCAATTTTCTACTTACATCGACCACAACCTCCTGCATGGTTCTAAAGCCCCTCTTCTGTGGATTCCTCTTGGCCGGCTTTTCAAAACCAAATCATTTAAGAACCTTGCAAAAGCCCTGGCGCGTGGAAGGTGGCGGAAGCAAGAGCAGAAGGCGGTTGGTAGTATACCAAATCCAAGGTCTTATGATATGAGACACCACAAGCTTGTCAAACAGGATGTTGAAAGCTTATTCACAGGCAAGGTCGTTTATCCATCCACCAAGGCCGGCCCTCAAATTGAGGGGCCCCACAAAGGTAAATGCATTTTTGCAGCCTCCCACAACGCATTCTGCCAAGTCCTGCGTCCAATCTCCAAGGCCTTCAAATTAAGGGGGCCCCACACACTAAAATGCATGTTTCCAGCCTCGAAAAATGCGTTGCACGGGCCCTTTACCCATCCCTGAAGGCCCTCAAATTAAGAGGCCCCATTTTTGCAGCCTCCCAAAACGCATTGTGCCAGGTCCTTTTCCCCCTCCACGCAAAGCCAACCAAACGCGTTTTTCCCGCCTCTCAAAACGCATTGTGCCAGGTCCTTTATCCATCCCCCAAGGCCCTGAAACTAAAGGGCCCCACCCACAAAGCCAAAAGCGTTTTTCCAGCCTCTCAAAACGGATTTTGCCCGAACCTCATCAGTTGGGTGACCAAGACGTCAAAGTTTCTTATGTCCATCCCCCGGCCCTGAATTCACAGGCTGCACAAACCCAAATGCGTTTTCGAGCTTCCCAAAGCGCATTTTTAAGGCTGGGGACACCCCCAGTTTCAGAGCATGTCAGGGCCTTTGGGACAGGGCTGGCGGATGATTCGCGGAAGATCGGCGGAAGTGAAAGTGTCGTGAATTTTGATGGGTGCCAGCTCAAATAGACGGCCCCATCCCTGATGAGGACATTCTTCTTCAGAAGCTCGAAAATGAGTTTTCAGCGCTTATCAAAAACTTCCAGAATCATTGCAAGATGTTGCATGTTTTTCTTAAACTGCCAGACGGAAGCCACTGTTTTCTGGTTCTAACCAAGAATATACCCCAATATGCGTTTTCCTGGTTGCTCTTTGGTTCTGAATCAAAATCTAACGCAATTTCCTTCACAGGCCCAATGGTTCTATAGTCTGTAAGCGTTTTTGGGCTTCCCAGAACGTATTAGAGTTCTTTTTTTGCGGTTCTGACCAATAGTGAAGCCCGATCCTCTTGACACACCTAACCACCAAGTAACTGATCTCAACCATGGGCATTATGCATTTTCCGGGCTTACGAAAACGTATTCTGGTCCTGGTTCTGACCAAAAATATATCCCCGTACCAGTGTTCCTGGCTTCCCAAAACTCATTCTGGCAACCTCAACTCATTCTGGCAACCTCTTCCTGGTGCTGACCAAGGACAAACCCCAACATGCGTTTCCTGGCTTTCCAAAATCGTTTCTTGGCGGCTCTCAATCAAAATCTGACCCAGTTCCCTTTCACAGGCCCAAAACCCAAGCAACCAATGGCTACCATAGGCTGTATGCATATTGCAGGCGTCCCAAAACGCATTTGGGGTGTTTCTTCACGGTGTACCCGGATCCTCGACACACCCAACAACCCAAATGTCCGATCTCAACCATGGGCACAAAGCATTTTTTCGGGCTTCCAAAAAGGCATTCTGACCACTTTTGGTTCTGCCCAAAAAATATCACCTGATGCGCATATTACCGGCTTCTCAACACGCATTCTGACCACCTCTTTCTTTTTCTGACAAACATTTCCCAATATGCATCTTCCTGGCTTCCCAAAACGCATGTGGATCGTTTCTTGGCGGTTCTCAACATCTAATCCAGTTCCCTTTCACAGGCCCAAAACCCAAGCAACCAATGGCGACCATGGGTTGTACGCATTTTGCAGACTTCCCAAAACGCATTTGGATTCTCTCTTTGCGGTTCGGACCAATAGCGTACCCTGATCCGTCTTCAAATGCCCAATCATCCAAGAAATCGGATGGCTACCATGCACGGTATGCGTCTTTAGCCCCAAAACGCATGATCGTCGATTGTATGTGAAGCGTATTTCCAGTAGCTAAGTACCTGCCAGCAAAGCAGTGTTAATATTGAATCGCGACCGCTTTCTAAAATCCCCTCAAAGGATTTCGTGTAATTATTCTGAATACCCGTTGGGCTCACACCAAAAAGGTTCCTATTCATGTGCCAAAAGTTAATTCATGTAATGAAAAACCTTGCTAAAATTGCGGCGCGCAGAAGGTGGCGAAGCCCTGGCGGAAGGGTTATGTTTTTGGAGAGCCACAGCACCTTAACTTAGAACAACACCCTGCTACCAAATAAGGAGAATCCTGGGAGGATACCAGAGACGAACATCTCAAACTCTGCCGTTTAAAGGTAACCTTTGAAACCTGCGTCAACAATATCGCAAATTGTCCAAATCGCATTACTTCAGGGCTGGAAAGTTTTAAAGCCGACGCCCTTGTAGTTGAAGGAAGACCTTGAAGCCCGAAAGAGAGCTCTCCCCGGAACCTTGAAGGTACCACCCGCGCGCCCATAAAGGGAACAGTCTATGAAATCGCTGATGGGACAAGTGAATCGAGCTATTCGTTTGAAAAGGAGATTTGCTTGTGTATGTTGAATTTAACTTCGTTGTCACACCTCGCCGAGGTTGGTGCAAATGCGGGTTACTGGTGGAAGCGATCAAAGCATTGGGGAGCTGCATGGGCTAGAGATGTCATGCACGCTCATGGCCACAGATCCTGCTGGGCAGTTTCCTAGCAGGAGATGTGCGACACCTGCGTCTCAGGTCCGAGAAGGCTACCCTGAGACCGTTGGCGCAGCTGCGCAGGGAACGCCAACAACGAGGCAGAGCAATTCACCAAGCAGCTCTTCATCGGCAGTTTTAAGATCATGTCCATTTTGGCATTTCCAGTGGCTGTCATGGCAGACGCGGTTGCAGGCAGATGTATGGCATGCAGGCCTACGCCGGCCAGGCAAGTGCCTTTCAAGAGACCGTGCTTGCAGCCATTTACATTTAGCGAGACCTCTTGGTGTGTCATGAGGGGTCTTTGTGGGTTCACAGAAGAACAACCACACGTTGCTATGTAATTTTGCTTGCTGACTTCTAATGTAACTTGCGCTACCTTTCAGGGCAATTCTCAGGTGCCTTCTTGCAAGAGTGCCTCTCCCTGTACAGTATGTGCACGCAGCTAGCAAGGGACTCGTGCTCGTTTGCTACAGTAGCAGCTACGATTTGATCCAGCAAGCTCAGCATAGCTGCAGCGCAACTGAGCAGGGGGGCATGCTGTCCAAAATTGTTTGGCACTTCACTCTTCACTGAATGGCTGCTGAGGCTGGGTCTCGTCCAAACAGCCGGTCACGAGAGCCGCAGCAGCAGCCCCAACAGGCCCGTCCCAGCGTCATGTTCCAAGCAGTGCAGGGTCAAGGGCTTCCACGACAAAAGGTGGTGGGGTTCAGACCTGTCCTTGGTGGCGGATGATGGTGCAGTCAGGCGTAATCTCGCCAGCTAGCTCGCATCCTGCACATCAGGCCATGAACTTATGTTCCACTATTTTACGACCTGCCCGAAAATCAGATCAAGATTCTCCCTCCCACGAGATCGAGGTCCTGGGATGTCTACAGTAGGGGCCGCTTGCCTTTTGCTCTTGTTCTACTACTGCTACTGCTACTGCAGTCGCTACTATCATGATGATAACGACTACGATGACAATTACTGGTTGCATTTCAACTACTACCATTATTATTGCTGCTGCTATTGCTGCTGCTGCTCCTGCTGCTGCTCCTGCTGCTGCTTCTGCTTCTGCTGCTGCTGCTACTAGTATCCTTCTACTACTACTACTACTACTAGTACTACTACTACTACTACTACTACGACTACGACTACGACTACGACGACGAAGAAGAAGAAGACGACCGCGAGCACCGCCCCAACCACCCCTGCCACCACCACCACTACCGCCGCCGCCGCCACCGCCACCACCACCACCTCCACCTCATACCGCCGCCGCCGCTGCAAACGCCAACACAACCGCCACCGCTACAGCTCCCGCCGCCACCGCCACGGCCACGGCCACGGCCGCTGCCGCTGCTGCTGCTACTACTAGGTCATGGCGCTCTGTTTTGAAGTCTATTATCGTGGCTCAGGTGCTTCAAAAACACTTGCAGGCGTGGCACTCGTAATTTCAGAGAGTAAAACATGCTCCGTATAGCCACTTTGCTTTGGATGATTTCTTGTGGTTTACCTCTAGGTTCTGATCATTCAGCATGTCATCAGGGAGCCTAGGAGGCAGCGGCACGCATGATAAGTGTATGGGCGTAGCGCGCTGAAAATGCTCACTTACAAAAAGTGTCGAATTGTGGTTTTGGAGTTGTTTCGCGTTCATGCCCGCGAAACCACACTGTCGGCAGCAGTTTATCTTGTTTTTCGGCAAATTCGCAAAATCCGCCTTTCCGAGCGGTCCCTTGTTTTTGGCGTGTTTTCTGTTTGCATTTCGATTTGGGCAGGTGGAGGGTAATCGAACTTTGTGCCCTTCCGACTTCCGCCCGTTCCCCCCCCACCCCCACTCCTTCGAAATGCAACGCCGAAAAATGATTAAAACAACGGGAACGGACGTTCTTACAAATTTGACGAAAAACATGGTAGAAGGATGCCGAAACTGTGGTTTCACGCGCGTGAAGTTAGAAACAATTTCAAAACTCAAATTCGGCACTTTTTCAAAGCGCTCATTTGTGGGATGGCCCGCCAATACACGCGTTTGGTACCGAAATGCCCGTCTCTACACGAAAAGTAGCAAACTATAGGGGTTTAGATGCCACGGCAAAATAAAGCGCCGTGGCCTACT
>CAJNIZ010002435.1:0-13342 GCA_905231905.1 Symbiodinium pilosum | reverse complement strand
AGAAGAAGAGGAGAGAGAGAGAGGGAGCTGAGGCTGATAGTGTTTGGTGTAGGAGGACTTCGATGCTACTGGACATGTGGGGGCGCGGGGCAGTAGCCCGGGAGGGGTGTAGACCTCTCCTTCGCCAGCAGAAGAAGAGAGAGCTTTGCAGGGCCACCTCGCCAACCCTATTGCTGCTGGGCGCAGGTGTAGTAGAATGGTTTGGGAATGCTTGCGTTTGTAGTGTGACAAGTTCGATCCTGTGGACTCTTTCAACCTGTTTATGCTTCCTCACACCTTGACGCCGCGTTTTAGCCACAATATGAGGTGGATGGTGACTATCCTGATCCTGGTGTAGCATACATTGGTGGCTGCTACTTCCTCGTGGCAACGGGCGGTGGTCCGGAAGGCTACGAAGCCTGTTACTGACACACTTGACACTGGCTGAAGAAGACGCGTGACACTTACTGTGAGTGCATCCGCTTGGGTCGTTTCTTTTGAGCACCTCTAAAGGTTGTCTTGTCTCAGGCGTGGCAAAGACACCTCAAGGGTGCATGTCCTGTCACCCTACCAAGCCATGGCATTTTGGAAGGAAGCCCGCAGCTGCCAGACCTTGACCAGGCGCTTTCCGGATACTTCGCTCAAAGGACATGACGAGCTGGGAGCAGTGCGGCCAGGCAGTCGTGTGTAGGACAAAGCTCGAAAGACATGTGCAGAGGTCAGTAGAGGTCATTGTCTGCATGTTAGGAGTTGTTACAGTACAGTCGGCGAGGACGCATACAGGACTGAACAAGCAGAGGGGTAGTAGAAGTGGAGGTAGCCGGGAGGTGTGTCTGTCGGTTGACCGAGTTTTCTTCCATGAAACATTTAGTTTGCAACGCAGCGGCTGTAAAGTCAATGCATTTGTTTAGCTTGGATTGCAATGGATGCTGGGTCGATTGTGCTTAGTAACGCAAGTGGCGCTAACGAGGATGCTTGAACCTCTTGACAGAGTTAGCAGTGTCAGCTTTGTTTGATCGCACTGCGCAGGGCTTTTGAGCGCATCGCGCGAAAGTCTCGAATGTCGCAGGTTTTCTCAGCGGAACGCCTACCTCGATGGAGTGGTGGGGCCCATGCACAGCCGGACTCTCAGGCCCCAGGATGAGCTTTTCAGCTTATGACGACCCGTCTACATCCGTCTACACAGTCTGCAGCTACACATAGCTCCACCATGAGTACACTTCAGCATACCAAGAGTCATACCGCCGTTTCGGTGGCCTTCTCAAAATTCATGGGACCGAGCTTACATATGGTCACCCCTCCATGAAATGCCGTACACCTTGGTGCTTCTGGCCACACTCGAGCGCCGACCTAAAGGTCCTTGTAAGAAATTTTGCATGGATGGACCACAGCGATAGCAAGATATGTCTTTGCAAAAGCTTCGCGATGGCACAAGCACGCCAAAGGATGCGTTTCTCGCAAAGGTGTTTACACAATCCAACTCGCATACACACCTAGGTTGTAGGCTCTGCAAAAGGCTATGCCTCTCAAGGTCTCTCAGAGCCAATTTGCTCATCTCCTTTGGAAGCGAAGCCTTACTTCTTGGACCTCTTCTGTTTCAATCCCGTCCTTCTCGTAGAGTCTTTGACTCCTGGAAGCTTATCTGGGGTAGACACTCCTGGGCTCCAAGTCTAGGGCCCTAATGCGGACTGGCAACGGAAGTTTGCGTGAAAGTTCCATGTAAGTACCGCGTAAGTAAACTTTTCCCCACCTGCTCTGGGCTTTTGGAGAGTTGGAATCGGACATGAGAAGCCTTCCCAGCCTCTGAGCTTGCTGTTGGCATATGCAGGAGACTAGGCTCAAAGATTTTGGACCTGAGGCTTTGGTGTGCAAGTGTGGGTGCTTTGGATTCAAGTATGCAGGGAAGGGTGTTGCGAAGTCAGCGGCTTTCCGATTCTGATATAGAGTTTCGGGGCTAGCTGTCAGAAATCATTCGCGGCGATGGGTATGTGAAATGTTTGCAAAAGTGTTTTTTCCTGAAGACGGTCACTTCTTCAGGATGAAGGAGTTTAGATCAACGTTAATATCCCAATGCATGTCTACCCGCGTGAACCTATATGAACCAACCAAAAATGCTAGTATTTGCAAAGTTTTCGGCCGTACTTATTCGCTAACATGTATGCTGCATATCAAACAAGATCACAAACCAAATTCAGGTTTCGTAAATTGGCTTACTGTCAGTATACAAACCCCTAACGCAACGGACTCTAACTAGAGATCAAATTGATTTGCTTTCCTTAGGTATATAAGTGCAGCCATTATGTAATTTTGATTGGTTGATTCTTTGCTTTCGAATTATTTGTGCAATGGACTGGTTCCATGTTATGTAAACTCCTTTATGGAAACTTTCCGTTGCAGAAATGGCAAAACGAAAACGATCACCAAATTCAAGCATTTCTAGAATCTTATTCACCAGGTCTTGTATGAACATCTTGTAATAACAATAACAACGACCGCCTAGGAAATCAAGCGTATCCATCCTCATTTTGAATGAGATTTCTTCTGCACTCCTGTAAACAAGTTCGTTTGTAGACGTATAGCATCGCATAGCTAACACAATAAGATCTAGCAAATCAGCAAATCCAGGATGCACCAAATTCCAGCTGGACTTCGTGCAAGCCACGCAATGCTAAACAATGAGTGATCCAAAATTACACTTTTAGTGAGAGGGTGCTCAAACGGAAAGACATATGTGGTCATATGTGGGCACCAACAGAAACTCCTGCTCTACAAAAAACTATCTATCTTCTCACTCGGAAACAAAAGATTGCAGGGCCTAGCTTTGGATTTCCGAGTCAGTTAGACCTTCATAATTTGATTCTAAGAACGGTATCTGTAATCATAATCAAACCACACACATGTTCGCGAAGTTCACAAACCTCCAATTCTCATCAAGCTCAGCAAGATTCTTTGAGGATCATCTATGTGACCTTTACGAGCAAGGGTAGAAACACAGGAAGTTAATGACATCCCCGATGCCTTGGGGTTCCTTAGAATGACACCTCTATCATCCCGTTGTAGCCCTCCCAGTTCAGATATAATGTATTATTACCTGTAGATGAAACAGATTGATCAGACTAACAAGGCAAGTTGGATTGTTAGAACGATGGCTCTGACCCACTCAGCAACCAGATTGACTCGCAAGGAATGTATAAACTACTTGAGTTTGTCTGTGTTTTGGACGTCAAGGCCAGAAACTAGTCTAATCAGTCTCAAAGTTTGGTATCCCAAGCAGACCGGTCGGCCGTGCGCGGGAGCTTGAGGGTGAGGTTGGCTGTCCGGCACTTCATTGCCGAAAGGCACATCTAGAAAGCTGGCATTGCACATGGAGCTATTTGAGCCTTGAGCAACCCCAAGTACCAAACTCAGAACCCAGCTCACCTATGGTGGTGTGAGTACATGCATCAGACTGATGCTCTGCCTCAAGGTTCCATCCTCAGGCTTACTGTGCGGAGGAGGTTGTGAAAAAAGTTTGGAAGGCCTTCACTTCACAGCCCCTACTCAAGGATGCGCATGCCGCCTTCCTATCAAGCTGATTTTGCCGCCTTGGAATCTCTCATCTTCTTGAGGAAGTCTGCCCACTGCTCCTGTCCGCGGGTCAGTTCCCTGCTAGATCCAGTATGCCCTAGCAATGGTCACGGCTTCAGCCAACGCCAAGCATTTAGCTTGAAACTGTGCTGTGAACCCTCTTGTGGCCTGTGAGGGCTTCGGCTACAGACTTATTGACCCCTTCTCCCCTTTTGGTGTGGATGCAGCCATTGGCTCCGTTAGCTCCTCGGTGCCGCTGACTTCTTGGAAATCATGGCGATTTGGATGATCTGAGCCCAGGTTACACGTTTCAGAGATTCATATCGAATTCTTGCAGCCCATTGCTCAATGCCCTGCTTTTGCTTCGTGGAGTATGTGGTTAACCTGCCCTTGTGAGGAATGTGCTCGCTCGGCCTTTTGTCATCAGGCGATAGCCCCAATCTTCACATCAGATCGCGCCACCTCAGCTGCTGATGCCGGATGTTCTTCCAGAACATCAGAACTGGGCAATTTGCCTGCTTTCTTTGCTGGAATCTGGAAGGTGCACGTCCAGCCTGCCACCGCCCCAGGGTCTCGGTGTCGCTGCATTGCACTCGGTGCGTTTAATCTTCCAGGCGCTTCCAACAACACCATGCCATAGTTGGAGAACGCCTGCTGGTACGTATTCATCAGGCCATACAGGGTCCCCCGAGGTGTCTGTCAAACGGCGTGACTCTTGAGTCTTGGGCCAGCATGACAAATCCAACTTGTGCCCACCCCTTCGCTATGGGAGTGGACTACAAGGGAACTGATACCGCTGCGGAGCGCTTTTTGGGATGTTTCTGCTGTGTCTCGCGGGTGGTAGCCGCAGCGTAGTAGCCCGCATTTCTCCACCCATCGCGCCCTTCGCCAGCTTGGCGGAAGCGACGCCGATCCGATTGCATTGACAATTTCTCCAGCAAGGGCCCCACGCGCTGCTTCCAATGGGCAGGAACAACTCGGCTATTTGAGCTTTCATATACAATGAGTACCTTTCTATATCTGGGTGTGGACACCAGGTTTTGAGCATGTTCAGTGAGCCTCATGAGATCCACTATCTTCATGTAGAAGCAGATGACTCTTTTTCAGCACATGCGTTTTGCAAAAACCTTCGGCCTCAGACAAGCTCTACCCAAAGTTTAATGACATTTTTCTCTCATCTCCATTTCTACATGAAACGATCATCCCAGATTGGGAGTAGCCACAACTGAACTAATTAATTGGAGTTTGATCAAGCCCAAATTGAATGTAAACAGGCTCCATGCGGAATCAAGATTTGCCCAAAGTTACATTGAAAGGATCTTTTCTTCTTGTTTTGAATTAGGTTTTGCATGACCAAGAGCTTTCCAGTGACCATCGCCAGCTTAACTGAATTCTCGTAAGTTGAAATTAGTGAGCTTCTACATAGTGCAAGACTTCCCAGGCATGGGCAGACTTGGAACTGGATTTGGTTGATTTTGCGTTTTTTGTCGAGAATCTAGGACCTGCAAGGCATGGGTGGAAATCAGTTGAAAAGGGTATAGCTTCCATTTTCTCGGTTCTCGCAGTTGCAAGCGCTGAAATGCCCTAATCGTTTGAAGATGTTTGTGCAAAAGACGCTAATGAGGCTCCAAACGAATCAAAGGTTTCAGTTATTTGGAGCCCTGAGAGTTTAGCCCAAAATTCAGAAACATCGATGGCTAGCGGCCTTCTTTCTACCGGAAGCATGTTTGAGCAGTCTTCAGATTGTCCGACGCCTTGCCCATGAGGCCATTGGACTTGACTACAAGTATGTTTTGAAGGTTGTTGTTGGCTTTCTAGGCTCGGGTTCCCTTATCTCAGGGGTTAGAGCGATGGTCCTATGAGCCATAGATCGCGAGCTCAAACCGCACAGGGAACGTCCTTATGGGACTCCAAAATGAGAGGCGTCAGCCCTCTTCGGGTGTCGGGCTTGAAAAGATTGAAGCTGCTCAATGATTGAGACGTTGAGAATGAGATGTTTGAAGCTTCTCATGGTCTTGGGATTACATCGTTCGAGTCGTTTGAAACCTCTTCGCTTTTTTACTCGGAAACCCTTTCCTGGTTTTCCTGTGGGAGCTGCAAAATGTTGATAGACCCTACAGTAGTGATTTTGGCCACTTCAGCCCTTCCTTATACTAAATGTCTTGACAATGTATTCTATCTATTACAACCTGGGTACCATACAAATACATGCTATGTATGTATATATATATATATATCTCCCTAAAACGGTCATCGAACTTCTTAGGAAGTGCGACTACTGGGCGCCTGAGATGCACCAGCAGCAGGGCAGCACATCACATGTGCTTGGTCAGATTTATTTGATTTCTGGGGCATTTCTGTCTATGCTGACACGGCTTGGGAAAAAAGGGGTAACTCCGCATTCTAGGCTTCCAAGCGGCGACGTTGCGGTTTTCTTCAGCGCTCGGGAGCCTGCTCCAGGAAGGGTGTTGCACGTAGGTGTCTCGGATGTGGTTTTGATGCTTCAGCGTTTGCTGGCCTCAAGAGTCTATGATGTCTTCTCGTCCCTGCCTACAGTACGCTGCAAGCAGCATGCGTGTCCAACAGGCCTACAATCAACCCTGTACTGCTCAGGAGTGGCAATAGCGGAACTTCCCGAAGGCCCATACCGAGATTCTGGTCAGCCCCTTGTGAGTGATCCTCACTGGGCAATTGATCCGACGCTTGAATCAATGCTGCTGAAGTCCCGTGAAGATGCACGGCGTAAGTGGCTGAAGTTCCATTGTCTCTGAGTAACATAATTTGCTAGTATCGCTGTGAAGAAAGCCGATTGCACGAATCAAGAGTGTTGGACCATATTTATCCACTGCAAGGACCTATTTCTTCGATGAAGCCAGTGCCAAACAGTTCCTGCTTTGGAAAATCGATGGCAATGCCCATGGCGTGCCATCGGCGATAAAGATGCGAACCTGGCCGAAGTTCTGTTTGAACAAGTTGCAATCGATCCAGTTTTGCTTCTGCAACATGCGCAATACGGTTTGCATGCCACGACAACTCAAACGTGCTCAAGGAGAGCTTGATGCAAGTGGCACAGCATTGGCGGGTGGTTCAGAAGTTCTTCAGCTTATCCGCAATGACCTTCCATGGGAAGGCAGGGAGGATTCTGGGTGGAGGGGATTGGAGTGCTGGCGCAGCAGCCCTGGAAGGGGCACACTCGTTCTGCACTTCGGCTGCCTTGGCCAGGTTCTGTGGTGGAAGGACCCTTCTTGATAAAGCGTGGGCACTACTACTACCTGCAGCAGAGCCGCGATTAGTGCTCTATGGCCATTCCGTCCGCATCAAGTGCTGTCAATTTCTGTTAACAACTTTCAGTGGCCACACTGTCCTGTACCCAGGTTTTACTCGGGCGAGTGCTACGCGAACCACCGTTACTGCGTGGGCGTTGCACGGTCTGAGCAGGCTGGATCACAGCACTGCATCATGGTGCTTGGAAACAGCAAACAAACCTAGACTTAGGCTTGGACTGCGGCGGTAACTTCAAGAGTATTTTGTACCGGCGTCTGTCGGGCAGCTACTCGACCCCCTTGCGGAGGTCACTGGGCCTTACGAGAAAGCCGCTGCCCCGATTCTCTCCAGCGGTCGCGGCTTCGCCGGGCCGGGGCACTGCGTTGTGGTCACTGACTTGGGTGGCGATGCTACAGGGCTCGAAGATCAGATAGACATGAAGCCATCATGAAGCTGCATTTAGAACAATCATATGTTGGAAGCGTAAGTTGATGTCAGTTGTTATGCAGACTCAATCCCTGGAAGAGGTGGATCCTCATTTGTAGACTCCACCTCTACACTCAGTGCCTGTGCAGAAATCAGCAGCAGGTTATGATCTACCATGCCTGGCCATCCGACAGTCCTGGCGGTCGCGGTGACAAGTGCAAAGAGCGGCAGGCCAGTTGCACTACGATGTCCCAAGACACGGAGAACAGGTTCATGTCGCACAAAATCCGCCATGTGGCGCTTCGACCATGCAGAACCCTCTTGGAGGGCTCATCAGCACCTTTTCATTTCTCCGGCTCAGGGCCTTGATTTGGAACTTACGATCTTCAGCTAAGCCTCATTTCAAACCTTGTCACACAAGTGCAATTTCTGTGCAGAAGTTTGCCGCATGGTTTGTTCACAGATGGAGCGCGCTGGCCTTGTTGCTAAAGTGCTGTGGCTCTCCAACCTGCAAGAACTAATCTGCGGCTTTGCTTGCGAGAGGTGCTTGCAGACCGGGTGGTGTGGGACAGCCTGGGACTGGTGCTCACACCATTGCCTACTTTGATTTGCCAGTACATGCCAGTACGATCTCGTAAGTAAGTGGCTCAAGTTAGTCCGCCTCTGCATTTAGTGGGGCAGGAACCTGCGGCCATCCGCAGCCAGCCATTTGACTGCAAGATAGATCGTGCCCAAACCCCTCCAGGAGGATGGTTGGCCACGTGTTGGCCTTGGGGTGCCAACAGTTGGACGGCAGCAACTCTACAGCAATGATGCCGGCAATAGCGTGCCGAACATGAAGACTGCAGGCTCATTCCTGTACTGTGCAGGCTTGTTTGTAGTTTTTACCTCGAAAGGCCGTCAAACCTCCAGCCGCTGCTTGAGATAGGCGTCTGCCTGAGCATGATTGTCTGTGGCGTCTTGAGTGGCGGGGATTCTCCCGTGAAACGCTACTCACGGTGACAGAGCCAAGGAACTGCTTATCGTTTCAAAGCCTTTCAGGACTGATAGCGACTGATAGGCGTGCGACTTGCAGCGCCACTTGCTTCAGCTGCATCAGCTCGATCCTCCTCAACCTCTGATGAGATTCTTATTATTTGATCTTTCGCCAGCGGAGGACTGGGGTGTCTATCTCGGCTATCAGGGCAAGCTCACATCCTCCAAAGATGAGGCCACTGCTACGTGACGCCCCCAAGTGACTGCACATGATAAGTGATGGTTATGTTTCCGAGAGTGCTTACAGAACACATGGACAAATCCAAAGTAATGTGGTCACATAGCCTGAGACTGAGAGACGGAGGGCGGCCAGGAAAGCCCTGGCTCAGACCAAGGCAGCGTTGCTCGATCCATGCATGCATGTGAACAGCTGCCAGGAGGCAAAGACGAACATGGTCTGCAATGCGTGAACAAAGCTAGTTGCCAAACGAACGCTTCATTGCAGATTTGTCGTATGTCAAGTCAAGCACAGGCGTTTGTGGTCCGCGCTGGCCTCAAGCCTGGTGGCACGGTCAGCCTCGAGGCTGAGTACTGGGGAACATCATCTTTGCTAGGACGGATATGCGGTTCTTGATTTGATTAGGCGCTAGATACTTGCATGTGAGATATTGATATTACTGCTAGTACGCAGACATTGTGGTGGCAATAAGCTTAATGTATGTGGCAATCGGACGCTTATGCAAGGCTGTCAACCATCCGCTGCATTTCTTGAGGCCACTGTGGTGTGACGCAGCGAGTCAACATGCATGAAACACGTTGAGACGGTGCCTGATGGTAGTTGATGAGTGCTATCGTGGCTTTCTGATCGGATTGCGTGGCATTCCCTACATATTACTGCTCCGTATAGACAGCAGCAGCTCTTGGATGTCACAACAAAAAGTTTCTTACAGCCACTTGAGTCCCAAACGCAGGAGAGGCTCTAGAGATCTCCGTCAGGAGCTTCTGCACATGTTCGTTCCAGACCTGTACAGAGCACCAGAGATTGTGGGGGATTTCAGGCACAGATGTGGCAAGCTGGAGAAACTTGGATTCGTTCAGGTTCTAGCAGCGAAGTGTATCTGCCATGTTGGATCGTGCAGTTCTGTCATAGCTGCCGCGATAGCCAGACAGGGACGGCATCTCTTGCAACTGAAACTAAAGATCTAGAAGGTTTAGAAAAGGAAGTGCCAAGAGGCACACCGGCTAGTTCAGGTCTAGGAGATGGTCAGCGGGCATAAAACTGACAGCTTTAGCCCATTCGAACGGCTGCTGGATCCTGAAAAGCTGCACTATTTGCTTCTCAATCTGAAGGCTAAGTCCTTCTGACGCTTCGCAGCTCTTCTGCCTGGATGCCTCGTGGACGCCAGGCTTGTTGGTTCCCAGGAACATGCATCTGCAGGTCGTCGTCGCAGGACTGATTTGGATTTTTTCAGGAGGCCCGGGACAGCATGCCTTTTTGGGAAGTTCCGCAGGCGCAACCGTCTTGCGCAGCACTGGGCTTTCAAATGCGAGGCCAACACTAGTAATATCTAGTAATATTGTGATGCGAATGCATCTATGACCACTTTGCCAAAGTGGGATGGCCGATATAGAACATGCATGACTTCTGCAGTTCAAGATCACACATGACTGGACATTTGACTTGGTGGTTACCCCAGAACATGAAGCTTAGAAAGAGTCCAAAAGCAAGGCTGCGCCTTGCCTGCCTTCTTTGAAAATCCTAGGATGGTACTCCCCGGCCTGGCAGACACTGGGCTGTCCCTGCGCGCTGTGAACTTCCCGGACATTCACCGCAGGGCGCAATGTGGGATCTATGTAGCAGTGTAGCAGCTGTATGGTATGAGTAAGACTCTTCTTGCTCATGCCAGGGTGAACGTTTGCATGTTTGGCAGCATGAATGGATGATCAGCGCCATTTTGAACCAGCTGACTTGGTGATATTTTCAGGTGCTGCTTCGGGTAGTAGAGGTGGCCTCAGACTAGTTCTTCCAATCAAGCCCTACGGATCATTCCGCAGGGTACGGAATAAAACTGATGGCGTCGGTCAATTTGTCTGTTGGGTTGTAGTACGTGCCTGCGTCACAGGTGAGGGCGAACATCAGGTAAAAGGAGGTGACTGGTAGGAGATGGAACTGGCAGAGCTATCCGCCTTCCAACCTGGTTTACATGAGATCACAAGCAAAAAGCGACAACACAGCTCGGAAGATCGAAATGCGCCAGATCTGCGATCTGAAATAACGATTGCCATAGCAGACGCGGATAAACCCTTTCACCCATCCCGAGTCTCAACTCTGAAAATGCTCGGCACATGAATCTGGAGGCACTTGTATTGTACCCACGCGGTTGACCTGAAGTCCTTCAGCATGTTTCTAAAGGGCCCATGTCCGCGCACATTCCAGCAGGATGCCTATGTCCGACATCGAGATGGCCAGCTTCACAGCACCCCAGCATTCAAGCTCTCTTCACTCCTCTTTGACCCCTGCTTTCAGCAAGTGGACAGGGAACGCTATTTCGGCATTCAATGCATACTGTAGTGGTCATCAACCACAAACATGCTACAGCAAGACTTGTAGTTGGCATTTCAACTGCAATACTGGGCGCTGATTTTGCAAATATGGGGAATGTGCAGATTTGCTCACAAGACAAATTGTAAAATCTTGCATTCAACGTGCTCTCAAGGTCTCCACCCGAAATTCCACGCTTGTTTAGCTCCCAGAAGCTGGCTCTCGTCCTAACAGCGTGGCTGGTCTATTCCGGATACAATGCAACTCTTGTGGCATTTCCTGAAGCCATGAACCATGTTGAAGCAGCCTAGGTCGATACCCCTGTGCAAGCCCGAAACACAACTGGATTGCTGCCCAACTCACCCTAAAGCAGCAGCTAGCAGCTAGCAGGCAGCTCCTTCCAGATGGAAGGGATCTTCCTTCAAGATGCAACGTGGATACCAGCTGCTTGTCACGTCAGCCTAGTTGTAATTGACAGACAGCGCTACTGAGCTCGCTTTCAAGTCATGCTGGCACAGTAAGTAAGCAAGACATGCATGCGCTGTTCCTTGAACATAACAGCGCAATGCTACAGACACCGCGGGCACAAGGTTTGCGGTCCATAGATGGCAAAGTTGCACCAGTTGCTTAGCTTTCTGCTGAGGAGCTTGTGTCGACACTCGCGATGCCTTCGCGAATGGGATACTCCGAACGTTCCTTGTAAGGCGCTTGCTCAAAAAGGGCTCGCCTTTTGAGAAGGAGGTGCTTTCTGTATAGATCACTTGTAGAGCGACGTTGTTATCAGCTCCGTGTTGCTGTTAAGGGAGCAGCGCAGGAAATTCTCTTGCTGCGTCTCCGCGAACCGCCTCAGAGGAGGCGAACAATCGGTTCCAAGGACCGATCGCCGAGACTACGAGTAATATGGACGTAAAGAGTAAAGATGTCAAATGCCAAGCTGTCTCATTATAATATGCCGACAGCTACGGAATTGAGATACGTCAATGACCTCTATGTCAGAAGTATGAAATACTCCCCGGGAGAATGTTAGCAAAATGTTGCAGATCCCAAGAAGCAGGCAAGAAGTGATGGGTACAACCATAGTCACACGTCGACGGTTCTACTTGCAATGCTCTGGCACCCTCTAAAAGGGACCTTGCCGCACCTTGCCTGTACCATGTTGGTGTTCCTGAATGAGGCAGCTGGTTCACTGAACTGCTCCACGTTTTTGCCATGCATTGTCACATGCTTGCAAGCCCCCATTCCCCCGATGTTGTATGGTTTCCGGACATGCTCTTGACTTGTTCTTGCCTGAGATCAGCGACTCGTTCCTACTCGTAGCTGGTTTATGGAGGGGAGGGTGGCTGGATGGATGTAGGAGAGAAGAATATGCAGGGCATTTGTAAGCTTGCATTATATGGTATGGGGATGAACAGAAGGGTAGCTACACAGATTCACCAGGATTATCACGAAAGCTAGCTCCTTCGAGCTTGCGAGAGTTTCCGTGTACCAATATAGTCTCCTGGGCTATGGACAACTTTGGGACCACTTGATCCGATACATCAGAGATTTGAAGGTGAGCGCGGGGGAGGGGGGCGGGCTTCACGAAACCCCAAAACGGAATTGGATGCCTTGGAAGCAGCGGAACCCCCGCGAAATAGCCTCCTGGTTGGACTGCTGGAATCAAACACCTTCGATTTGAGCAAATGGCTGCGCGCGTGCCGGGCCCCACCTGCTGTGCGCGGCCCCGCCCAGGCAGCATCAGGCAGCATGGGCGAGGTGCCGGTGGAGCATTCAAGACCGGGTGCCGTGCATGGACGAGATCCTGGCGCTCGCGCCCACAGCCGGTTGCTGGCACTGAGGGGTAGTGGGGACTGGATGGAGGACAAGCGTGCAGGTGTAAAAGTCCGAGAAAAAAATTGAGCAAATGTATATAATATAAATTGATATAGACACACACATATGTATATATGTATGATGGACACAGTCCTCAGACAATCTCCTTTTACAAGTCCCAAAAGCAGAGCAAGGCAATGTTGATGGTAACGCGTCTTTGATTAGCGATCTCCAAGCGGACTCGTCTGACGTGCCTCTTCTCGCCAGCTCATGCGCTGATGGGCCCTGCCGGTGGATTTGTGGATTTCGGCCGCCTCCGTGTTGCCCGCTCCGCCCGTGAGCTGTCTGCACTGGGACCGTGATAACTGTTTGCGAAAAGGCCCGTTGGAACACATCAGATAGGAGCCATGAACCCGAATGCAGACACGTGTCACGTACATGCAATGATGATAACATCCCACGAGCGAAACCACTTAGGATACGTAGGTCCGGGTCATCACTTTCTCCTCCTCTCTCTTTTCTCCTCTTTTTCTCTTCTTCTCTCTTTTCTCCTCTCTCTTCTCTTCTTCCTTCTTTTCTCCGCTCTCTTTTCTCTCCTCTCCTCTCTCCTCTCTCCTGTCTTCTCTCCTCTCTCCCCTCCTATCTCCTCTCTCCTATCTCATCTCTCCTTTCGTCTGTTCTCTCCTCTATCTCCTCTCTCCTCTCTCCTCTCCTCCCTCTCCTCTCTCTCCTCTCTCTCCTCTCTCTCCTCTCTCTCCTCGCTCTCCTCTCTCTCCT
>CAJNIZ010002434.1:0-26183 GCA_905231905.1 Symbiodinium pilosum | reverse complement strand
TAAGCCCTAAATCCTAAACCCAGGGTTTAGGGTTTAGGGTTTATGGCATGCATTCCTTCTTGGGATACCTTTTGTTGTCAGGATACTTGGTTTGTGTACCTTGCCATGCATGGATTGCACGGTGGCTACGACCATGGTTCTACTTTCCGCCTTCAGATGTTACAGTCCTGCTTAAGTAGATAGAATATGGAATTGCCCAATATCATAGTAAGATCCCCATATGGCATATATTCTATCTACTTAAGGGGGACTATACTCCTTCATCAAACCCTCTTCTAGTCTGAAACTTGTTGATCTGAGTTGGTTTTGGGTTGAGGACTACTGCCTCGCCCAAGAGGTCGAGTCCAACGTCGACGGTCTTGAGCCGGAAACTCGTAAGCTTGAATATGCATGGGGCTTTAGGGTATAGGGTTGGTTCAGGTTTTTATAGGACCTCAGAGCCTGACCCAGCTTATGAATGTGATGCGGCGTTAAGGTTTCAGGGCTTGGAGTTTTGCAACTTCAGCTACGCTAAAATCATGGGATCCTGTTGCACGGTCACAGAATGTGGAGAGCTGCCCCACATGAGAGGATTGTGAAACAAAATACATACAGTCCTCAAAGGGCACAAATGAACAGTTGTATAAATTCTCACATATCCCGAGGGCTGACAAAGGCCACTTTAGAGTACGTATAGAGTTTGTGGTCTGGGTATGTCGTCGTTGAGGGAGTAGGCTGAAGGTCGAGTTACATTGAGGCACACAACTGGGAGCCTGGTGTGTACACCTAACCGCGGGAATAGTGTACAGGCCGCACGGCTTGAAAATGGCTAAAGCAAGCTGCAGGATCTCCTCATCCTTACATGTCTGGATGTCAACTGTAGAATGATATACTCCAAAAACCCTATTCTAAAAAGAAGGGCCCGTACATGATGGGGCTTGGGGTTGAAGAAGGAAACTTTCAAGTCCAGGATTTGGGGAGCCCTAAACCTTGAACCCTAAACTGCTCGTGGCTCAGATGTTGGAGTTTACGGATTAAGTGCAAGTGTCAGGTGCAGGCAAAGTTCCGCGCATGAAAAATACAAAAGCCAGGAGGGGCATCATGAACTCCGCGTTTGCGATGAAAGAAGGTGTCATGAAGACAGCTTTATTCTAAACTCCTGGTATCCCTCTTAAAAACCGTAAAATATTCCCCTATATAAACCTGTGTATAACCCCCTTTGAGACCCTAAACCCTTTTGTGTGCATATATATAAATATGTATTATGTATATGTATAATTCCTCTTTAAGGAGTTTAGACTATAGCATTGATCAGAGATTGTCCTCCGTGCCTGTCAGGCAAGTACTACAGAGAATCTCTTGCAAAAGCCTGAATCCTAAAGGTTTAGGGTAAACCCTAAACCCTTAAAACCCACCTAAACCAGCGTGAGTGGCAACTGTTCGTAGCAGCGCAGGCCCCGGAGGGCGCACAGAAGCGCAAAGTTCCAACATCTTGGTCTCAGGGTTTAGGGTTTAGGGTTTAGGCGGACCCCCCACCCTGTAACAGTCACTATAAGGGACCATGAGGATTGTAGTAGGGCTCTATCATGTTCCTACTATACCACTATTACAGGGTGGGGGGTCTACCTGAGGTATACTATACCCTAGACCCTAAGCCCTAGATACCTAAACTCTGAAGCCTGTAGTCCCTTGTAAGTAGATAGAATATGGAGTATATGGGGATCTTTTGATAATATACTCAAAGCTATATTCTGTCTACTTAAGGGGGGACTATTAACCCTAAAACCCTCACCACGTCTAGGGGGACCAGGGGAGTTATTTAAGAGGTATGTAAGGCCGATGTACGGTCCTTACGTGGTAAGTCCCAGCTGGGAATTGCTTTGGACCAACACCAAACCCTGCGACCCCTAAGGGCTACAGTCAATAATTCCCGTGAAATTCATCGACATGGGTTCTAATTAGGGAATATATGTGGGACCATACTTAACTACTACCAAAGGCACCCATATGTCTACTGTTAACGATCCCTTGGTAAGGTTCAACCCCAAACCCTAACCCCAGAGCCCTTATATGCATCCTAGTCTAAACTCCTAGTATCTAATGAATTCTAGAATACTCCCCTATATAATCCCCTATACAACCCCCCCCCCTTTAAGGAGTTTGCACTATAGCCCATGTGGACAGTAGCTCGTCATAAGGTGCCGACTTCTGGCGTCATTCGCCAGATGGCCTCGCTTTCGAGGCCAAAGATGAGAGGCGTTCCCAATAACATCACAGCCTGAGGTCCACAAGTTTGGGGTTTGTTAGGGTTTAGCGGTTTAGGGTCCAAAAGTTTGGGATTCATTAGGGTCTAGTGGTTTAGGGTCCACAAGTTTGGAGTTTATTAGGGTTTAGTGGTGTAGGGTCCACAAGTTTGAGGTTTAGGGCCCAAAGCCATCTTGGGTTTTGGGTTCAACCCTAAACCCCGGAACCCGAAACCCTAAAGGTTAGGGTTTGGGGTTTCAAGGATTTAGGGTTTGAGGCTTCGTGGTTTACGCCTTGACACTTAAGACCTAAACCTCCATACTGAAAGCCCTAAGCCTCTTGACCCCAAAAGCTTCTAGACCCAATTCGCTACACCCCTAGACCCTAAACTGGGTGGAGAGGTATGGGGATTACTATCTACCAGTTTAGGTTAAGGGTTCGCGGTCTGGGTCTTGAAAGTTTTAAGTTCTTGGGTACAGGGTGAGGGGCTTAGGCTCAAAAGCTGGGGCTTAGGGACCCTAAACCCTAAAACCCTAAACCCTAAAACCTTGAACCCCAAACCCTAAACCCCAACCCCTAAACCCCAACCCCTAAACCCCAAACCCTGAACCCTAAGACCCTAAAACCCAAAACCCTAAAACCCAAAACCCTAAACCCTAAAACCCCAAACCCTAATCCCTAACCCTACACCCAAAAACCCTAATCCCTAAACCCTGAAATCCCAGAATCCTAAACCCCAAAAAATGGGTTGGCAGATGCAAGGCTTGGTCCTCAGTAGAAAAATGCGGGTGCCTTCGTTGGATCTATGGATGCGCAAGCCCTTTCCCCTAAACCCTAAACCCCCCAAACCTTAACCTTAAACTCTAAAGCCCTAAACCCCAACAAATTTGCAACGCGACCATGAGCTTGCCCTGCACATGACGAGATGTTCACGAAGACTGGGGATGCCGTATGTGGATTCAAAACGGGTTTAGGCTGTGGGGTTTAGGGCTTAAAGATGAAGGTTTAGGGTTTGGGGTTTGGGGTTTAAAGACTAAGGCTTATGGGATTTGGTGTGTAGGGTTTAAGATTAAAGTTTAGGGTTTGGGGTTTCTGGTTTGGGGTCTAGTTTAATGATTAGGGTTTAAAGAGCACGGTTCAGGGCTTGGGATTTTGAGTTTGGGGGTTTGAGGTTCAGCAACTGTGAGCGCTGGGAATCTCAAGGCGCAATCCCACTTATTCGTAGCTTGACACCACGCAAAAGGGGAACCTAAACCCTAGACCCCAAACCCTCTTTGGACGAAATCAATCTATAATCCAAAGGACGAAGCCCCTGGATTCCCTGTATAATCTTAGGGTTGAGGGTTTAGGGTTCAGGGTCCATCCAAGGGCCCCTATACCCTTTGTCACCCAAATGACTCCTTGAAAGGCACACCCTTTTTTGGGTGGGGTGGGGTTACCCCCACACGGTTAAGGGTTTAGGGTTTAGGGTTACCTCGTTGAATTAACCAAGGTCTCGACTGTGCCCAGCGAACCGAAGAGCAGCGCCACGGAAAAGTCGGGTTTTGTCACGGAGCTTAGAACCTGGTCTTCCCTAAGGGTCCAAGGACCCAAATAATAGGGTTTTAGGGCCCAAATACTATTTATATTATAGTATTTGGGCCCTAAAACCCTATTATTTGGGTCCTTAGAACCTGGTCTTGGAAGGTCACAGGGATGTAGTGAGCACTCGGGGAATGGACACCAGAAAGGAACGTAAGAAATTATTCGTGCTTTCGGCTTTCGGGTCAAGGGCTTACGCCTAAGGTTTGGGGTCGGCGATAATGTGGTGGCCTGATTAGTTGTAAGGGGGGGCCCCGGCCTCCCCCCAAACAAAAATGGGGACCCATTTAGCGCAGGGGGGGTACCCCCCAACATTCCATGGTTTTTAGGTTATAGTTAAAATTCAATAGGAGGGATCAGGATCTGCTCGGTAAAAGATCAGGAGGGTTTTAGAAAGCATTTTAAAGGGTCTCTATTGATGTATTCGTAAATTTTATTTGGCCGCGCAACTTCGCACAATTAAGGCCCCCCAAACGAATCAGGGGGTACTGAATAGTTTCGGCGAAACTTCGCACAATTGAGACCCCCCCCAACTAATCTGGCCACAACATTAAGCCGTAAAGCAATCGCACTGGTCCTAATTCTTAAGTTACTTACTGAATCCTTATGACCCTCTAAGTGGTCTTGGGTAGGCGTTTGGCGGAATTCAAGGGCGAGCGCTCAGCGTATAGGATTTACAGTCTTCCTGGCCCTTCAAGTAGAAAATCCTCATTAGCCAGGGCTTGGAGTTTTTCTCTGTGGGGAGTCGTGCTATGAGGGATCCTTCTGTATCCCTAAGCCGTGAACACTTAACTACGTGGCACTTAGGACCCCTACTAAGGGTTAACCTTTAGGTACCCCTAGTAGGAATATAAGGGAGGCCCAAAGGGTTAAGGGTCTAAGGTCCAAGCGAAGTCCCATGGAGTGAAATGTTTCTAAACCGACTATCAAGGGATCGTGGTGAGGGATTCCCATACTACCTTGACCCAAAAGGGTTCATGTAATTTTGTAATTTAGGGTTAAGGCCTAAAGCGGTTCTCATATCACTTTTTGGAGCCCGGGTATGACATATGATGCAGCTATATTGCCTTCCCCATATTCCATACCCACAGGGTCCTGGCACTCAAATAATGGGGCATTCGAACCCCACAGCTATAAGCTTCTAGCCTGAGAAACCTCAATATTGGAAAACCTGAGGCAGCAGCCCAAGTGCGCAAACTATCTGACTGCATGGCTTCAGCACGTTGCCCGTGGACTTCTCCAACCCAAAGGGTCCATGTAGGTATATGGTATATACTTAGGGCCCAAAGGGGTTCCCATATACCTACTTTAAGGCCTAAGTATATCCCATATACCTACATGGACCCTTTGGGCAAGCCATACAAACCAGCACGTTGAAACGTTCAACGTAACCGCACGAGGTGAAGCACGGACCTGTTCTTCCGCTGCTGTGTCAATCTGCTGCAGCCCTGAAAAACTCTCGCCAGCGCAGGCGTGACTGTTTTGCGCTTGGATGATGATTCACAATCTAAAGGGTGCAACTCACGGTGGAGCTGTTACAAACAAGGTTCTCCGAGCGCAATTACAGGTCATAACCTATTGCGGGCTCCGCGCGCTCCTTTTTTTGCCAGGGTCTCCATGGTCTGTAATATGGGACATCATATTTTGAGAGTCTATTTTGGGGCTCCCTATTGCCAGATGATTTGCCCGGGATCTCGCCCCAGCGAAGACACCAACGCCACGGCTCCAAACAATGCACCGGCGTAGCACCCAGAGCCCTCAAACTAGCCTCACATTCCCAACCCACGACAAGTCAGAAAAGGGCTCTAGCAGCAGCCACCCATATCTACGGGGCTGGGGCGAGCAATACCCTGTTAACCCCCATATGTCATTTAAAGGGTGAACAACCTTCAACCTGAAGCCCTGGACCCCAAGCCCTAAGCCCTTAACCCTGAATTTTAAGCACTACATTCTAAACCTGGATGCCGGAACCTGTTCTCCTTGCAACCGGTGCTGATTGCCTAACAAGGTGATTACCCTAAACCCCAAACCCTAAACCCCAAGATTCTGGCACCCAAACCTGGTCTACCGCATGGGACAGCATGAGGTGGGTGGATGTGTTAAATGGCCAGCCACAATCTGGCGACAGCAGCGTCGCGCAGCATGACGCTCTCGAACGAAGCTACTCTGTTTCATGACAATTGTTGCTCTAGTGCCGTATCACACCAAACCCTGACGCCTCAACCTTGAACCCTGTACCCTCATCCTAAACCCTGAACTCCTGAACCCTAGGCCCTCAACCCTGAATCCCTAAACGCTAAACCCTGAATTCCTAAACGGTGAATCCCTAAACCCTGAATCCCTGAACCCTAAATCCTTAACCTGAATCCCTAAACGCTAGACCTTAAAGCCTGAACCCAAACTCCAACCTAAGGCTGCGACCGTGGTGTAGGCAGCGTAGAGCATGGCCGCCAACAAGCAAAGGATGTCGCCCCAAAGCTCACCTGGCCCAAGATTAAGGGTTTACCATGGTATAATGGGGATATATTATATGGGAAAAATGGAAAAGAAAATGGAAGCTACTATAATGGGTTATATAGGGTTTAGTGGTTCAGGGTTTAGGGTCTTAGGGTTTAGGGTTCAGGGCTTGGGTTTAGGATTTAGGGTTCAGGGTTGACGGGTTTAGGGTTCACCATACGTTTTTAAGGGTTTAGGGTCCTTTTTAAAGGATCTAGGGTTTAGGGTCTAGGGTTTGGGTTTTTAAGGTTCAGGGATCTGGGGTTTTGGGATTTAGGGTTTACACATTGAGTTAAGGGATTAGGGGTCTAGGGATTACTGAAGGTTCTTAAGATTTAAAGATTTAGGGTTTAAAGATTTAGTCTTCGGGAGGTCTAAACATTCAAATGTTAAGGGCTTGACGTATCGATAACCATTTCGACCATGGTATTTGGGACCTGAGGCCTCATTATTTGGATTCTTGATCCTTTAAGTTGAATCTAGAGTTTCGGGCTTCTAGTGAGGATTTCAGGATTCGGATTTGGGGCTCAGGGCTTAGGACTTCATGTTTTTCACCGATGGCCCATAAAAACGTGTTTTTTAGACTTGGGGTTCAGGCTTTAGCATGTAGGATGGGTAGCATTTAGGATGGGTATTCTGGAATTGTGCTGGAATGTGCCTGACACTGCTACAAAACCAGAACCTATGATCCCAGCCCTTCAGCCCCTCCAATACCACAAACAGAATGGGTTTGGGGTTTAGGGTTAAGAGACCATCTGGTTTTCCCACGTAGTAGGGAATTGGATGATTCACGGAGATTATACGACGAGGAGCGGTTGAGTGATCCGTTCTTATCCTACCCACTGCAACCCTAAACTCAAAACCCTACACCGGGACAGAGGCACCGACCTTTCTGACCCTGCTGCTGGTCGTTACCCAAGAGGGTCGCAGCCTCGGCGAGTCTTTCTTCGTAGTGGAAATTGGCTCCCTACTTCTCATACTGTTCCTAAAGCCTAAACTATTTTTCCTTTTTGGGTCTTGTGTCAATCCCCCACCCAGTAATGGGTGCCGCAAGGGACTATTGTAGGTAAATTTAAGGCCCTATTCACTCCATATTAAGGAGCTATTACTAAAGGGGGGGTTGACCTAAATTGGGACTGAGTAATACAGTATTACAAAAAGCTCCCTAAAACCCAAATGGTATAAACATGAGACTAAGAAGTGTCACGTTTTGGACTCAAAATTCGACCCTTTAAACTTTAAACGGTAGGGTCAATCCAACGGTTCGGAAAGCAATTAATGCTGAAGCTTACACATGCACACATACTCATAGCCTCAGCAGGCCCTGATCAGACCTTATTTGGGGTCTGTGTTGGGATAAGCGGGGAAACAGAAAGCCCTACATTACAATGTATAGAATCCCAAAAGCGAGGCAATTCAGTGCGTATACAAGGTCATCACTGTATGTACCTGCCTGGGACACGTACGCCCTGAACTGTAATACATGGTGACATTGTCATAGATGGTGTAGGGGCTCCTCCATCATGATCTCATCTAAAAACGGAGGGAAGGCGATGCACATGTATGGATGGTTTCCGAACAACATCTGGGACGACTGAGCCAAATCTAGGCCATGTTCTACCTCTTCATTGCATAGACTCGTGCCATTCTTCACTAACCCCAAACCCTAAAGGGTTTAGGGTTTAGGGTTAAACCCTAAGCCCAAATCCGAAACACCCAAAAATGACTCCAAGGGGCATTTCCCGCCATGCAGCAAATTATGCCAACCACCTTCATAATGGTCAGCTTCTCCTTTTTGGGGGTTTAGGGTTTTAGGCTCTAGGGTTTAGGGTTTAGGCTCTAGGGTTTAGGGTTTAGGATCTAGGGTTCAGGGTTTAGGGTCTCGGGTTTAGGGTCCAGGATCTAGGGTTCGGATTCAGGGCTTGGGGTCTAGAAGCCAGACTCAAGGCGTCATTCTCTCTGTAAAATGAGCTAAACCCCCCATATAACCCAATAATGAACGTTCGCCCTTGCACGGCAAAGTGAATGCAACACCACCCCCTAGTGTATTTTCTTTCCCTAAATTGGAGCCATAGGGAAGATATGCATTCTAAGGGGGTGAAGAATGTTACTATGATCGTTACCTGCCCTGGAGCTCTCCCCCGAAACAGAAAGAACAAGAATGTGTTTATTGGGTTGTTATGCTGGATCAGGGACCCCCTAGGTATAGAGTTCAGGATTTAGGATTTAGAATTATAAGAAGGGTCGAGGGTTTCGGAGAGGGATTTTCAGAAGACTTCACTCACCAGTGCACTCATGATGGAACTCCATTCTATTACTGGGCTCCAGCCTGTGTACTGGAGATATGAGCTATAGTCTAAAACTCCGAGCATCCTCCTGAAGAACCACAATAAACAAACTCCCCAACATAATCCCGTTAAGGAGTTTAGACTACAGCTCATATGGCAGTTCTTTCAGATGGAGGGACCCTTTGTCAACCTAGGGACCTGTAGGGATCACAAGAGAGTTATGGGGGGTCCCTACCCTAAACCCTAAACCCTAAACCCTAAACCCTGAACCCTAAACCCTAAACCCTAAACCCTAAACTAAACCCTGAACCCTAAACCCTAAGCCCTAAACCCCAAGCCCCTAAGCCCTGAACCCAATTCTAAAGCCTAAATCCTGCTAAGGGTGCTATCGGGTTAGGTTGAATGGTCGAAGGGTTAAGGCTGAAATTCCAGGAAAAACCCTGCCCTTAGCCTTGGGTTTTGCTTGGGGTTTAGGATTAAGGGTTTAGGGCATGGGGTTTGAAGTTTAGGGCTTAGGCTTTATCGCCTAGGGTTGAGGGTTTAGGGCGGCACCCTTGACATTAAGTACGCCCGCAATAGAGAAGTTTTTGCTTTAGGGAGTAGTTAAAGCAAGGGTGTTGGGCGTGTTCAGCTCTCCCATGATCATGAAGCCAGGACAACACGTAGATACTGCTGGCCTCCACTTTGAAACCAACACCCCTTCAACTGCGCAGACACACTCAACAGAGCCACGGTATCATACCTCTTCCCGAAACCTGAAGCCCCACACCCAAAACCGAAACCCCAAGGCCTAAACCCCTACACCCCAAACCCTAAACCCGAAGCCCGAAACCCTACACCACCCCTCCAAGCCCTAAGCCCCAAACCCCAAACCCGAAGCCCAAAACCCCCAAGCCCTAAACCCTCAACCCTAAGCCCTATAACCCTCAACCCTAAGCCCTAAACCCTATACCCTATACCCTAAACTCTATACCTTAAACCCTAAACCCTAAACTCTAAGCCCTATGCCTAAACTCCCCATGCCATGGCCCTCCTGGAGGAAGACGTAACTGGCTAGCAGCGTCCAGACCTGGAGGTTCTACTTTGAGGGCTTTCGAGTTTAGGGTTCAGGGTTTTATGGTTTTAGCGTTTAGGGTTTTAGGGTTTAGGGTTTTAGGGTTTAGGGTTTAGAATTTAGGGTTTAGGGTTCAAGATTTAGAAGACATACACCTTATGCATGCTAGTACCCACTGAAGCCTGTACATGCGACATGAAATGCTCGGTTGCTGTCCAGGAACTTAAATCAAGTTACCATACTGGGTATGTGTATATAGTAACTATAGTAATCAATATGGTTCCCCCGTTACAATATTTCAACTTGAGTTCCTTAACAGCAACCCAGAATGTCTTCAGGACACTCCGGATCAAACCCAGAGCCCTAAACCCGAAAACCCTACAACCTAAAACCCTGAGCGGTTGGGGTTTAGGTTTTCCTAAGCACAAAGCCCTGAAGCCAGGAACCCTATAGCCGTACAACCTACGTAAACCCCGACGCTTGAAATTTGGACCCGACTAGGAAGACCCGCCTTTGGCTTCGGTCATCCCGACTTCCCAATCAGCCCATATAGCATTGCAGCTACAAACAATCCTGCATGGCTCTTCTAATATGCCATAATAATCCGATTTCCAAGTAAAAAAAATCCTTGGCACCATGCACGGCTTCAAATGTCTACCAAACCCTCCCTTTGCTAGGGTCATTTAAGTATGACTCAGGCTGTTTAACGGGGAAGCGGAATATGTGGGGTATTGATTGAAAGTAACAGATTCCACTGAACCAAATATGCATACCCTAAAAGCTAAAGCCCCTTAACCCCAAACCCCTAAACCCTAACCCTTAACCATAAAACCCAAAACCCTAACCCTGACCCTAAACCCCTGCTAAGGTAGCTTCTGTTGTTGGTTAGGATTCCCCCTTAAAGCGTTTTCTCAATGGCTCCTCCCAAAAAGGAATCTCTGTGACAGCCCCTACATGGAAATTTATGGAAATTTTATATGGAGGACTCCACGTAACTAGGAACACCAAGAGCCCTAATCTCCAAACCCTACATGTATCAAACGCACCTAACCCAAAGGGTCCATGTAGGTATATGGTATATACTTAGGGCCCAAAGGGGTTCCCATATACCTACTTTAAGGCCTAAGTATATCCCATATACCTACCCTAAACCCTAAACCCTAAACCCTATACCATATACCTACATGGACCCTTTGGGTAAGCCCCAGAGCGGTGCAATGCTGTCCGGGCGGCGACAGAGGTCGTCGAAATCACCGTGGAGGACGTGACGGAGGTGGACGCCACACCTGACTCAGATACTTTAGGGTTTAGGGTTTTAGGGTTTAGGGTTTAGGGTTTAGGGTTGAGGGGGAGGGGGTGGCAACCCAACCCGCAAAATTAGGACCCTATAGCCATCATATGATAGTCATAGGGTACTAGATTTGGGGGTTGGGGTTCCCAAAATCCCTTATGATCAACAGGGTTGCTGTTAAGGAACTTAATCTAAGTCATGATATTGTGGGCATAGAGTAAATAATGGGGTATCCTTATCATAGTATCTGAGTCTGAGTTCGCTACAAGTAACAGCACCCAACTAAACCGACGACAAGGGATGATGGGGGGGCGGGGGGGAATTCGGAGAAATTTGGCAGTTTCCCTGAATAAGGGAGGCCCAATGTAGACCCACAAATACTACAACCCCAATCATGGGAACCCCCAATAAGCTACCCCTAGCTTTGGGAAACCCTAAACCCTAAACACTGACACTTAGGTTTAGGGCTTAGGCTTGGTTTAGGGTTTGGGGTTCTGGGTTTGGGGTCTAGGGTTTAGAGGGTTTAGGCTTCAAGGTTTAGGGTTTAGGGGGTTTAGGGATAGCCCCTTAACAAACCACTTCTAAGGACAGTTGCGGGGAGGGAAATGACCTAGGTGTGGGGTTCAGGGTCCAGGGTTTAGGGCTTGGGGTCTGGGGCACGAGGTTTAAGGTTTAGATTTCTCCTCTGGCTGTTTTTGGGAGGGGTATAGAAATTTCCCCTAAAGGTCCAGAAGACAGTAATCATATACATTGGGTGTCTTATGGTAATACTCGTTGTCTAGGTTTCTTGCACCATATGACACTTGCATAAACCATAAACCTTCAACCCTAAACCCATGAACCTTCTTGTCGAATAACAGATTGTCCAATGTCTCGTGGAACAACCCATTCAAGCCTTTGATGCTCTGAAGGTTGGATTTAGGGTTTAGGGTTTGAGTTCTTAGATGTTTGCATGCCGCGCGTGATACGCGCTGATGCTATCATATGTACGGTGTCTCGCTATGGTGTTCCGTATCCATTCTTCCATTCCCTACTAACCACCAGTAGGCCCAAACCCCATATTATATGGCAGTTTCCCAAAGTAAGGGGAGCCCAATGTGGACCCCCAAATACCATAATCCTCATTCTTAGGACCGCCAACTGGCACCCCTAAGTTTAGGAAACTCCCATATGTCCCACCTAACTGTATCGAAGACTCGCAAATCGACTCAAGTCATCACATCTACTTACTGTGCGGGCCAACATAATTAGAGTAGAGTTTAGGGCTCGCAGGCTTCTAGTTGAGGTTTAGGCTTCGAAAGGGTACAGGTTTCAAGGGTTTGTGGTTCTGGGGGCCCCGTTTAGTCGGAATGCTAGAGAAGCAAATCAAAGGAAGATGAAAGGGCAACTGGGTTCCATGGGTGTTTATACAGAGTGTATGTAGGTTTACGGTTTAGGGTTTAGGGTATGGTTCTACGATTAGAATGAAACAGCCCAGGAAACTCTTCAGGCCTCTACACAAAGTACTCCTGGTCGAAACTAGTCTTGACGTCCAAAGAGGCCCCTACCAAGACTACCAAGCTTTCCAAAGGGGGCTACACGGGGTTTGCATGTTAGTTTAGGAGCCAGCAAGTAGCTGGATCTGGGGCTAAGTTCGTCCCCCCGAATCTAAAAACCCAGAGCCTTGTAAGCTTACCATGTCCCGCTTACCCTACAAGTAATCCTTTAGGGTACTGCCCGCACCTGCGCTGTAGGTCCATTGCGCCATGAACCAGATCCTGAGGGAAAGAGTGGTACTTGGAGGTTGAAGGCATTTAGGGTTTAGTTACTATGTGGCACTTAGGACCCCTACTAAGGGTTAACCCTTAGGTACCTATAATAGGAATATAAGGGAATCCCAAAAAGTTAAGGGTCTAAGGTCCAAGCTAAGTCCCAAGGAGGTTAGGGCCCCCTATTTACGGACACCTCCATGTGGAGTTTGTAAAAGGATTAGATGACATGGGTTGGGACGGACCACTGTGAGGTTGAGCTTCATGATGTGCTTCGACGTTCCTAGACTCAAACCCTCAACCCTGTATACCCTATATACCCGATCTACCCTACATACCCTATGTACCCTATATACCCTTTATACCCTATACTTTATTTACCTTATTTACCCTACATACCCTGTATATATATATATATGCTAATATATATATATATTACATATCTATATACATACCCACCTGAGTTTAGGGCTTAGGCACCCACACACTCAGTTGCCTTCTGCAAAGAACACAAAAGGCAGGACCCTATGCTGAAAGCATCCTTTAACCCAACACCAGCAAGCATCTTAGGGTTGAGGGATTAGGGGTTTAGGGGTTTAGGGTTTAGGGGATTAGGGTTTAGGGGATTAGGGGATTAGGGGTTTAGGGGATTAGGGTTTAGGGGTTTAGGGGTTTAGGGGTTTAGGGTTTAGGGGATTAGGGTTTAGGGTTCAGGGTTCAGGGTTTACGGTGGCCTGCCTTCATAAGCTTCTGCTCTGCCTGCTGCAAGTCTGCCGGGGATATGGTCGGATGGCCTCCCGAGCATGAAGCCTTCCATGCCGGAAGTACTTATATGAGGTATAGTCTAAATTCCTAGCATCCCCCTTAAGGATCCTTATACTAGTTAGTTGCCTATATAATCCCGTATACAAACCACCTTTAAGGAATGTAGACTATAGTCCATATATGGGGCAGAACTTGGTAAGAAAGTCGGACCGTGGCTTGATCTTGGCCGGTTTCCTGCGCCTCTACCAGTGTGCGGTCATGCGGACCGACGGTCCGTCATGATACTAGAGATTGATTACTGTCATTGCTGTTTGTTATTGCGGTTACTGCTGTTACTACTGTTATTCTTATGATTACTGTCATGACTGTTACGATCCACTTGTGGGAAGGGTGCCTTCCGGCTGGTGCGTCCATTGAAAGTAATTCTGCGGTCAGCCGTTCGAAGGCTGGCCACAAGTATATACACTTCATGGGAATAGCACTCTACCACAGAAGCGATGGATATTCAACTGCACGCTGCAATATAAATGGTAGCCGCAGCTACGTTCTCTTTGAACCCTTCTTTTGACGCTTTGGATTTTGACCGAAAGGCCGTGCCCAATATGGATTGACCTTCAAATGTAGTCTCCCAGCATGATGCAAAAGCGTTGACTTCATCTTTGTGCGTCCTAAATACTCCACAATGGACTCAGAACAAACTTCAGCGCTCAAATCTTCAGTGAATGACTGCGCTACAACATTTCAACAATTTTCTTACATGTCCAGTACTACAGCCATTTTTCGCTACGATCCTAGGTACAACCATTGCTACTCTGAGTTCGTCCAGGACCAAATGATGATTCCTACCTCACGCCTAGTAATTACCGTTGGAGGTCCGGCTTGTTGTGGGTTTTAATGTTTAGGGCTTAGGGGGTAGGGCTTCGGGATTAGAGTTTCAGGTTTAGGGATTAGGGCTTCAGGTTTAGGGTTTAGGGCTTTGGGTTTTGGATTCCGCCTCCATGGCTCCACAGTATGTCTGACTGGGGTATGCGGCGACTTCTGTAGGGGCTGAGACAAATTGGAACAAGGTTCTTGAGAGCTTTGTACTATAGTTATACATTTATGGGCTCGGCCTCATTACCCTTAGATAACCTCAACTATGGGGGGAAACCCAGGGGTGCTAGTATATAGGGGGGAGGTTCAGTCGGCCTGAACCCTAAACCCAAAACCCTGATACCCTAAACCCTGATAGCCTGAACCCTAAACCGGGTTACAAGCAGCCCGCTGTGCCGTCCCTGCTTGCATTTCATGCTCCATCTTCTGCTTCACTTGCGGGGGGTTCCCAAAATCAGTGGGTATCTTGACCTTTTTGGGGATCCCCATAATAGGGATTATAATATATTGGGGGTCCCCTTATTTCGGGAAACTACCGTTTCAGTCTTGAGAACTCGTGACTTTTCCGGCTTCGACAGTAAGCACGTGATGCTAAACCCTAAACACTACACTAAACAGCATAAGTGCGGCATAAGGCCAAAACCCTCAACTCTAATCAACTCTAAACCTCCAACTAAAGCCCCCAAACCCTAAACTAAAAACACTAGACCCTAAACTGCTAAACTCAAGACCCTAAACCCGACACTGAAACCCTAAACCCCTACACCCTTACCGTGGTCCTCCATGTGCCCCTTAGAGCCACCAAGGTGCTGCTAGCATCATCATCCTCATCATCGTGCTTCTTGCTGGAGCCCTTGCCGATGCTAACAGCCTGCGTACAAACCAGGGCTAGGGTCTAAGGTATATAAAGGGTTTAGGGTTTAAGGTTTAGGGTTTAGGGTGTAGGGTCTAGGGTTTAGGTTTTAGGGTTTAGGGGTTGAGGGGTTCTGGTTTGGGGTTTAGGGAGTTCAGGGGGAGCCTGGTGTTGGTTCTGCAAGGTGTGTAGAATGGCTCGACCGTTCGCGAGTTACCGTTTTCAGACAGGCTTCACAATGAAGAACCTGCATGCTTGGGTCTGAGCCTTAAACCCAAGATTCTCTGCTACTTAGATATTCAAGCCGGCCATGTTCCCAAGTTGGGAGCAGCAGGTTCCCAAACGCTGTTAATTGCCAAAGTCCGGCAAGTGCAGGTACACTAAGCCTTTTTAGCCCCTCTACTACCCTG
This sequence comes from Symbiodinium pilosum, assembly GCA_905231905.1. NCBI lineage: Eukaryota > Dinophyceae > Suessiales > Symbiodiniaceae > Symbiodinium > Symbiodinium pilosum. The sequence goes on along the minus strand of CAJNIZ010002434.1, from coordinate 10,601 downwards.
CCGACTTTCCCGCGCGGATGGGCGGATGGATTAAGAAGCACGCCGCCTCCCCAAGAAATCCAGGCATCAACCGTAAATGCTGCAGCCTCAACTGTTATCCCCAAAGACCTATATCAAAAATAGTAGTTCAGATGATTCCTTAGGGCTATTCCATACTAAAAACGGCAAAGAATTCCTTAAAAGGCTACAGCTAAAACTCCCAAATGTAAGGCCGAACCCAATCCCAAACCCAATCTCCAGCCTCCAGCAGAAATCTCGGCGTCACTGCCTGGGTCGACAGATCTGCTCCCAGGCGAAGAAAATGAGATGAGCTTGGAGCCTCTTGGGCCGAGCTTTGGGATCTAGGGCTTTAGGGTTTAGGTTTTTGGGTGTATAGGGTGTATAGGGTTTATAGGGTTTATAGAGTTTATAGAGTTTAGGGTTTATAGGGTTTAGGGTTTATAGGGTTTAGGCTTTAGGGCTTAAGGGCTTCAGGGTTTAGGGTTTTGTGTAGGGTTTGAGGATTCGTTCGCGCGTAAGCGCAAGCCCCTCGAAAGTAAAAACAATGTGGAGTATCTGGGGATCTTAGTATAGAACCATATGTGCTCTAGTCTAAACTCCTACTATCCCCCTTAATGACGCCTGTGATAGTCACCTGTATATTCCCTTATATAACCGCCCTTTAAGAAATTCAGATTATGGCTCATATGAGCCATAGTCTAAACTCCTAGTGTCCCCCTTAATAACGCCTGTAGTAGTCCCCTATATAGTCCCTTATATAAACCTTTTTAAGAAGTTTAGATTATGGCTCTAAACCCTAAACCCTAAACCCGGGAAATCCCCATATGATTGTTAGGTACTTGAACCCTCAGGGTGACAACCTCAGAATGTGGGCACTGCGCTGCTCTCTCTCAAACGATATGGGCACCTGTGAAAGGTACAGAAACTAACCCGGAAACAGGAAACAGCCCTAAACCCTAAACCCTAAACCCCAAAGGCTTAAGCCCTAAACCGCAGTGAAGCCTTAACTCTACACGACAAAACCAACCTCTGACGCTAAACCGTCAAATGCTATTTCCGTGAAAAAAAACTCTCCATACATCCTTGAGAACTTCTAGCTTCTTGGGATCTTGGAAAGTGCAGAAGGCCTGCTGTACCTGCAACCTCTGGTATCTAGAGCTTAGTGGTAGCCAACTCCCTGATAAGTAGGCATAACCCCCACGACACTAGGTGGTTCGGTTATGCACAGTTCCCATGAACCAGTACATGCTAATTTCCGGTTTGCATTTCATATTCCATCTGATTCTCCACTATGGCTTCGTTCCATAATCCCACAGCCCATAAAACTGAAGATAGTTGGGCTATTGTAGCTCTGAATCCTAAACCCTAAACCCCTGAACGGCTACAGAATTACCAAGAGCATCTTGAGATCTGCTTGAAAGAATGTTTACTACTCTTATGGTTGTGGTTCTTATTATTCGGGCTCACAGGCAAATTCGGCAGGGGAATCTGCTGAGGAGTATCACGTCTCGGGCGACCCGGATGTCCGCCATGATGGGGATGGCACTGATGATGCTTGTGACGTCCATGATTGTCATAGTGACGATGATCATGGCTGTACCCTAAACCCTAAACTAGCTGAGAATGCGGGAATGGAAAAGACAATGGAAACTACGATAATGGGTTATTTAGGGGCTACTATGAGGATCCATTCCTTGATTCCTAGCTAACGAAAGGTAAGCAAACCCTAAAACCTCTTCTTTCAAATTCAGAACTAGGTCCCCTCCACGGCCAAATCCTCTCCCCAAAACCAGGATACTAAACAAACTCGAAGAGACGCTAACCCTAAACCCTAAGCCCTAAACCCTTTTTGGGCAATCTCGCCTAGCATCTCTGACAGCTCCCTCTCCATCCTAGGCTGCCATGCGGAATCTGAAGGTTCTCGATTTGGGTTGTTTGGGGCTTGAGGTTTAGGATATGAGCCATAGTCCAAAATCTCAAAGTATCTCCCCTAATAACCCCTATCATACTCCCCTATATAACCCCCTTGAAGAAGTTTTAGACTATAGCTCATATTGTGTTGCCACCAGCTGAAAGCCTGGGCTCGTTTTGTAGTCATCATAGTAGCACCATCACATACACATATGGGAGAAGCTCAAAATCATCCCTCTTCATTCCCAAATGAGGTTCCCATAACTAATCCCATGACATAAACCCCCAAGATTTTCAGGGCCCGCATTTTCAGAAAATTCCATATGCTTGAAGCCACCCTCTGAGAAGCGTTGCAGCCGGAAGTTGAAACTGAAACTTTAGCTTTGGGTTCTCCATCTAGAGCTCTCATTTTTGCTAGTAATCATTCAGCGAATCCTTGTAAAGAGTTTGCAGCGGTTTGGGTTTTGCGCGTAGGGAGTTGTAGGGACACACAGGGTTCAGTGTCATCCAAGGGTCCCAGTATCCTCTAATTGAATGCTTTGGGTTTGGGAAGCCGAAAATGCAGTGCAGATCTTGGGAGAACCGTATGATTCTTATGCACTTGGACCCTCAGCGGTACAGAAGCTAGGATGTTGGAGATTCTGACCTAAGGTGCAGGGATTTGTGGTCTGGGGGTGTCACTTCGGAGTTTTGACTCGATGTATTGGCGACAGCATCGCATGCCATTATTTCACAAGGTGAGCTCCTGCTGTGTTTTCGGTAGCGCAGAAAAAACCGCCTGCGTCAAAAAGGTTGACAGCTGACAAGGCTTTCAGGTTGTGGGCGGTAGGGTTGCTATGAGATGCGCTCCTGAGCAAAACTCCGGAAGCACATCACCATGGGTATCAAAGGTATGGCCCCAAAACAAACCAAACCCTCACCCTAAACGCTAAACCCTCAATCCTAAATCTGACTGGTCTGGATTTGTTTCTCGATCTGTTTCCTTAAGGGTCCGAGTGCCCACAGTTTTGAACTATTCGGTGTCAAAAACCATCATCGCAGTTGATAATAATCAGACTCCCCCGCAAGTACCACTGCCATTCCATACTACTTTCCGAATCTGAAACTACGCCAATTTAGGACGGTTTTCTATATGGCAATTTCCCAAACAGGGGGACCCCAGTATAGACCCCAAAATACCATAATTTCTTATTGTGGTGACCCCCAAAACGGTCCCCCTAATTTTGGGAAACCACTTTAAACAAAAACACAAATTAGGTGCGGTCAGGTGAGATCGTCGTAGTTTGTCCAGTAACATGATGGCCACTACTTGCGAAGTCGGACCCTTACCTCTAGCCCCATTACCTACAGCTTAGGAGTTATTGCCCTCCTAATTAACAGGTACAAACCATGAACCCTAAACCCCAAACCGGGCAGGCAATTGAGGTTATACATAGGGCTTGTTAAAGTGGACTGCAGAATCTGGGTATTCGCCAGACTTGGAGTGCCTAACATGAATCCTACTTGGCCTTACACGGTTTTGGGGGTCAGGGTTTACGGTCTAGGGTTTAGGGGTTTAGGGTTTAAGGTTGAAGGGTTAACTCAGGGGCAGAGGATTAGGGGCTTGAAGATCAGTACTTCGCATATAATTAGGGGGCATAGGTTCCTATGAGGGAATGTATTGAGGACTGTACTAGACTACAAAAATTGATCCTTATGTCCACTCCTCATGGTACCCTGCTAACCCTAATATTGCAGGCAGCTCACATGGACCCTCATTAGCCCCGCACAGTTTGGGTGTTAATTAAGGCCTTGGAGGTGTAGGGGCTTACGGATTTTGATTTAGAGGTTTGCGGCTGAGGGGCATCCTATGGAATCCATAGCAACACGGTTTAGGGTTTAGGGTTTAGGGCTGCAGACATCCTTTGATTTCACAAGCTTTGCCATGGGCAGGAGGAGCCTTAGCTCCTAACCCTTGAGACCCACATCTCAGGACTCCAAACCTACTGGTGGTGACAGCGTGCTTGATTCTAGTACCTACCTGTAGCCCTACTTACCTATAGCTCAATGGGTTACACTTGTTAATTGCAGGGTCATTACTACTAAGCTGTAGGAGATTGGTCGGTTCCCCGCTCCACCCTCAGCGTCAAAAATCCAAGTCGACCACGCCATGCTTGCGCTTCACTACTAAACCCCACCAGTAATTTGCGATTGCGCATTATTTAGTACATCCCCTTTCGGATTCAAAGTCATCCCTACTACCCTTACTAATTACCACACACAAAGCGCATGAAGCTCCCAAGGATTGAAACAACAAAACCTAAACCTTCAAGATATATCCCTCACCCCGCGACCCAAACTAACATGGAACCTCACCTAGACCCCTACATAAGCTATAGTCTAAACTCCCAGTATCCCCCTTCATACTACTCCCTTGTATAACCCCCTATATAACCCCCACTACGGAGTTTAGACTATGGCTTACATCATCATCCCTGCAAAGCCCGCTTTGGGTTCCATAAACCCTAAACCCTATAAACCCTAAACCCTAAATGAACCCTAACCCTAAAACCTAAAAGAACCCTAAACCCTCAATGAACCCTAAACCTTACGCCAGATGAACCCTAAACCCTAAACCATAAATGAACCCTAAACCCTAAACCCTATGAACCCTAAACCCTAAAACGTATAAACCCTAAGTGAATCAAGAGGCCCTGAGAGCTCGATGAACTTCCGCCGCGGGATGATCCCAGGATCCGAGCAACAAGTGAGGCAAAGCAGCCTCCAAATACAAGGTTTAGGGTTTAGGGTTTAGGGGTTAAGGGGTTAAGGGGTTTAGGGTTTAGGGGCTAGGGGTTTCAGGGGTTTAGGGTTTAGGGGTTTAGGGGGTTTAGGGGCTTAGGGTTTAGGGTTCAAGGGGTTTAAGGTTTAAGGTTTAAGGGGTTTAGGGTTGAGGGTTTAGGGTTTAAGGGGTTTAGGGTTTTAGGGGTTTAGGGGTTTAAGGGGGTTTCGGGTTTAGGGGTTTAAGGGGTTATATACTGAATATGCTAGTTTCCATAAATAGGGGAACCCCAAGCTAGACCATGAGATGCTACAATCCTGTTTACAGGGAACCCTCATAAAGCTACACTTCCAGAAATTAACATGGAAATCCAAAAAGAGTCCTATAAAGACGACAGTCCTTCTAAAAGGGGACTATATGGGTTTCCATGTCAGTTTGGGGGAGTGTACCTCTATTTTTGGGAAACCAGGCCCTTATTTGCTGTTTATAGAATGTCAAACCGAATGAAAACTACTTTGGGTTAGGCTTTCCTTTTCTCAAGAATTGCTTACTGGGGGTTAGTAGGGAAGATGGAACATACTCCCTATACAATCCCTGCATAATATAATCCCATATGCCCTACCAAGCACCAGTAGGATTGGGGTTCTTGGGTTTAGGACTTGGAAAATTGAGGTTTGGGGCTTCAGTGCCGGGAGTTTGTTGTTTGGAGCCTTACCGGGTTCGGTCACCATGAACGGTGCAGTGGCGCTTGAACAGGCAAAATGCAAGGGTCAGCTAGACACATTGAGTCGTATGGCCATGACAGTAACCGCTTGAAGGCAGAGACGTCCCCAATGTCTCAGAATCAGAGGGCTCTGCATCCATGGCTGAGTAGCCGTTCTCAAGGAACCCTTGTCGTAAGGGGGGAAGGGGCCTGCAAGAAGAAATAACCCTAAACCCTAAACCCTGTCTTGGTACCGTCTTAGAAGGGCCTGTGCAGGGTTCCATGTTGGAGGTTAAGTGGCAGGGACGTACATGAGCTGTTGTTTCTGTTTGCTACATATGCGGTTTGGGCCTTTAACCTCCACCGTCCTAGAACAAAGAATCACAATACCAAATGGGGAATTCCAGAAACTAGGGGGGGGGGGAGTCCACATACTTACACGAGCTATAGTCTCAACTCCTAGTATCCCCCCTAATAACCCCCATAGTAATCCCCTATTTTATCCCTTCTGAAACCCCACCCCTTTAAGGACTTTAGACTACAGCTCATGCATATATATATATATTTGTTTCATACTAGTTTCCATTTTCTTTTTCATTATCCCAATATATCCCCAACATGACCCATATATACCCCCTTTATAGTAATGGGCTCTTTAGGTCTCATGCGCGTACTTCCTGACTATACAAGTGCCCAGTTCCCTTCCCCAGAGGGTAAATGTACCCAATAATTAGGTCCCTTTGAAAGGGTATATATAGGGTTTAGGGCTAGAGTCCATGTACCCGATAATTACGTAGGTACTTGGGATTTGGGTAATAACCATTACAGTAAGCGTTTGGGTAAGTGTATGATTATTAGCTACTTGGACCCTTAGGGATCAGGCATACTGAAGGACTAGGTAGGTACACTAGGAACCACTATTTGTTGTTATCTGTAAAAAAAACCTATCGGTTATAACCTGTTCATAACTTGAGCGTTTTCCTACCTGGCTGAAGGCAAGGTGCATAGTTGTCACGAAAAACATGAGCGCAGCCGCAATCGGCACCACCGGGTTCCATTCAGTCCAGAGGCGCTCTGCAAACATGCAATAAAACCTTTTTGCAGAACGGTTTAGGGTTTAGGATGTATAGGGCTTACGGTTTAGGGTTTGGGGGACCAACTACAAGAGGGGAGTTTACTATGGGGGGGGGGGGTTATCTAAGGGGTAGATAAGGGGCATACAAGGCCTCGGGTAGTTTGTAACGGGTTTAGAACGCTTCTGCGAGGTCCCCACATGGTACCTCCCCTCCGTAGGCGCTTTAGACTGGGGTGGTTTCGAAGGTTGACATGAGGCACGGAGACGGGTTCTTAGAAAGCCCAAGTATGTTTGAAAGCTCGTCTGCCTGGCCATGAAGACATTAGAAGCTAATTCGGAAGAAGGTCTGCAAAAGCAAGCTCCCCAATGTCCAACGCAGACCCCTACATGAGCCTTGTCAAACTCAAGAGTGCAAGGCTGGTTGCAGACGGCTTACCCTGTACAATGCTTGTCATTTTGTGTTACATAAGGCGGCTGAAGGCATAATTATTCTCTGAGGCCTCTCTGGCAGGGCATATCAAAATGAAAACCTAGTTCAAGTGCGAGGCTGTATACTTCGTGTTCTGCCCGCCTTGGACTCAATACCGTCAAGAGATGAGGGTGATGAGGGTGTAACGTAGCTCCGAGCAACAGGGAGCTGTGTCTTTAACCCCGAAATCATGCGTGTACCGGGGATAGTCAACTGTAAGTCTACATAGGTGGTAACCCGAACTTGATGCATACATGATATATGCGCTATTGCTATGGCTGTTTGAAAGTTTAGGTATAAACGGCTATCAGGAATATTGGCCCCAATCAATGCGTGTACGGGGTTTTTAACCAGGGTCTTCGGTAGGTCTATACGTGTTCTCACCCCGAACTGGGGTATCATTCTGCGTATTTGAGAGGTTTATGATACAGGTTGTAACACTCAACTAATGGGTACAGGGGCAATGACTGTGGGTATTTGGAGGGTTGAAGTATAAACGGCCTTTACATGGCATTGAAGCTAAGCTTCTGCTGTACGTGGCACGAGGTACAGCAAAGGCGTAATACCAGGTTTCACGGTTTAGGTTGCGTGACCCTGCTAACATCAAATAGGGAATCTATAGGGATCAAGTGTAAAACTGCAGCGAGAAATCTTTTGAAACCTAACGCTGGTAACGGGGAAGTTGACACCATCATGGTGGATTTGGGGAACGATATACTATACTTACATCAGGGCCATCAGGGATTCAAAGGAATTCTGTTGGTAACTATGCAGGCTTCTGCATTAAGACCCTAAGGGTCCAAGTACCCAATAATCATATACTTACCCAAAACCTGTACTGTAATTACTATTACCCAAATAGTAAGTACCTAATTATCGGATACATGGACCCTCTGAGAGAAACTTAATAACTTCTGGGAGGCAACCTGAAACACTGAAGCATTCAGGGTCAGAGCCTCTGTATACCCCACAGAGGAGCAAAGTAATCGGATCCCCATTCTGTAAACTCTATGGCCCTCCCAGCAGTACAACTCCTTACTGGCTCTTAGTGCGGAATATGGGAATATAATCCCTATATGAGAACGTATTCACTTGTTCCCTACTAAGAACCAATGACTTAGGTTCTGCCATGACTGCCTTCTAAAAGCTGGCCGAGTGGCCCACAGGGCACGAGAATGAACGTCCAAGCGCAACCGGCAGGACCACCTCGATACTTTGACAAAGCCCCCTATAGTAGCGTACCCCCCCCCAGTAATAGTCCATATTCGGGGTCCTATTAAGGGCTATTTATAACCATATTATAACTATTATCCAATTGTTACTGGGGGGGGGGGCAGTACCCAACCTATAGGGCCTTACTTAGCTAATAGTAGGCTAGAGGGCTATGTAGCTACGCTAGGGCTCCCAGTTAGGGTTTAGGGTTTAGGGGCTCCCAGTTACCTAAATAGTAGGCTACTGGACTACATAACTACCCTGGGCTCCCAGTTAGGGTTCAAGGTTTAGGGGCTCCCAGCTACCTAAATAGTAGCTTCTGGGCAATGTAACTATGGAGTATATAGAACCCAGAACCCATTATTTAGGTAACTGGAGCCCTAGGAGCCATTTTAAGGAGCAGCGAACCCTACTGAAAGGATCATAACTGCAGGAGTTGGAAGAACACGACATCCACTGATGTTGTACTTTCTGTCAACGACTGCTAGGCAGCAGAACATCACCACCAGTCTCAGCATACCATTGTGTACGTAGAATGTCTCTTGCCGCCAGGTGGTTCCCAGTCTCATACCTACGAACCACTTGCACCTCCAAGGCATCAAGTACCAAACTGATAGCCAACAAAGGGCAGTGAGACCAGTGGGTGTACATGGTAGCACTCGTGGCAAATGGCAGGCCGACCTTCCCAATAGTGCAGAACAGATGCTTGGATAAGCCGTGATGCAGCGGCCAAAGCAACAAAAGATGACGTTCCCCGGCCATACCTGGTAGTTTCCCAACATGGGGGGACACAAATATGGATCCGGAAATACTATGATCAATTTAACCCTAAAGCGCAAACCCTATGTAATCCGTATATCATCCTTGTAAACCACCTGTACTTCAAAGGTACTTGGGGCCGCTTTTGAGTTTGTGCTACTGAGCTGCAAGTGGACTACAAAGGGCAACTGAAGCACCAATTCTTGCGGAGGGTGCCATTGCCCAAGTAAAGCATTAGGGCTTAGGCTTTAGGGGATTCTGCACCTTGATGAGGGGTCTTCCAAAAGCTTTGGCTGGTTGTTGCAGCAGCAAAAAGGAGGGTGTGGCTGCTCAGGTGGGTAACCCGGTGGGTACAGGTAGGTATATGCTAACTTAAGGCCCATATACCCGCATCCAAAAGAATGGAGGATCCAGAATCCAGAACCGAAGGGCCGTGAAGCGGCTGCAAATCTTTCCATGAACCCGAACAGCTCTAAGTAGGCACGTACGAATTGTAGGCTATAGGCCTATGGCCCAATGCAGGTGTTGCTCAAAGACCTGCAGCCCCAGGGCTAGAGGGATGAATTGAAAGAGATTTGGTAGTTTCCCAAAATTAGGGGTACATTTTTGGGGGTCCCCATAATAAGGATTATAGTATTTGGGGTTTATATTGTGGTTCCTCTATTTTGGGAAAGTACCATTTGGACCTTGCTTTACCGGGAGCATCGATTTGCACGCCGAGTTCGGAGTAAGCTTGAAGAACCGTACACGTTCGTCGAAATCCCAAATCTATAATTCCTGGCTAACTGTACACGCTGCTGCCGCTGAGGCAGCCCTAGAACCCTATCATTTGGGTCCTTGGACCTAACCCCAATTTTGGGTTTTTTTTGGGTCTATAAATAATACTTATTTATAGATCCCAATGTCTACAAATAGTAGCTACATTGGGCCATTTGGAGCCCTGGGGTTAGGGTAGGGTCGAAGTGCACCGGAATCTTTCATGAGCAGGTCCTGGCATTCCTCTCGTAACACTAACCACCCCTTTGTCTGACTTGATGCGATTTCAGCAGACGACAGTGGGTACATAAACCTCCCTTGTGCGTAGTCAGGAATAGAACATAATCCCCATATAACCCCCATAGAATATATTCCCTTATTCCCAACTAACCCTAAACCCTGAGCCCTATGTTGCCCCTATATTCCATTGTTCCCTACGAAGCCGAGTAAGAAACGTGTCGTGTGCACATTCTTGTCAACCCTGCTCCCTCCTCGGCTGGCTTTCCTACTAAGCACCAGTAAGATTAAGGAGGGGCGACATGAATATTGAGATGCATTCGTCTCTCGCAAAACGATCCAAGATCTTGCCAACATGACAACAAACCACGAAACTTGGCGACTTAGTAGTTGAAACTGCGCTGCAATAAGAAACGAGTGAACTCCAGAAACCCAGGACTCAAAATACAACACAACAACAACCAACAACAACCAACAACAACAACAACAACAACAACAACAACAACAACAACAACAGCAACAGCAACAGCAACAGCAACAACAACAACAACAACAACAACCACAATCAACAACAACCAACAACAACCAACAACAACCAACAACAACAACAACAACAACAACAACAACAACAACCACCACCACCCCCAACCAACCAACCAACCAACCAACCAACCAACCAACCAACCAACCAACCAACAACCAACCAACCAACAACAAC